>PVJX010003802.1:0-103284 GCA_004027295.1 Dolichotis patagonum
ATACTCACCTGCTATTTCTTTCTGATGAATTGACCATTCCATTTCCAAAGTTCTGAAATGGTCAACAGACCACAGAAAGAATTCTCTTTAGGCCCCTGTTTGAAACCAGCAGCTACAAGCAATCTGCTGGCCTTGCTTCAGGGCCACTATTTTGTGCAGTTTTGACTCCAGACAAAATAAGACAACTGCCTGTCCTCACAGCTTCATATGGCCCACTGTCACTAAGGCGTAGCAAATGACCATCCATTCTCTCTTATAGAAAACAAATGAGGTAAAGTTATGTCAGCCATATTCATAGTAAAATTTTATTTTATTCAGAAAATGTAGCATCTGCAGATTTCTCAAAATCTGATCCAAATCCAAAAATATTTTAATGCTTTTTTTAGTTGTTGTTTTAGGAATAATCTATTGGCATCTCTATCTAAAACTATTAACTTCCAGAGAGACAAGCTGTCTGGTTTACAGTATATATATATTCCACCTTATAAAATGCATAGCAATCTTGGGCATAGAAACAAGAATGTTTAGGAGGAGAATATTTAGGGTCAGAAGGTCCTTTGGTTGTAGTCTTCTCCAAAAAGAATCTGCAAATGTCTCCTGTGTATGGCTCTGTTTATTCTGAGAGCCATAAATTACCTTAAGGAGGAAAACAAATTTGTATCACTTTGTTGGTAGCTTGCTAGACTTTGAAGTATTTGTAAGTCATTCAAATAATTTTGATGTGTCACCACTGCCAAGTGGCCGATGACACAAAGGTTAAAAAAGATTCTAAGGTCTCTATCCCCAAAGAATCTTTGACTGGTTGTGTGAGACAGGTAATGGGCAAGCAATCTTAGTAAAGTACTCTGATAAAGTCCCAGTGTGATTCTTTTCCTACCAAAGTAATTATTACACTTTAACAATGAGTAAAAACCTGTACCTTGTATTTGATCCTAAGAGCACCCCTACAAGGCCATTTCCTCCTACCCCAGCCTTTTGCTTAAACATAATCTCCAAAGAGTACAAATACAGCTATACCCTTGGTTCCCAACATACAAGCAAGCCTTTATACAATAGCCCTTTCTTATCTGCAGTTTTCATTTCCATGTTTGGAATTATCTGCCATCAGCAGTCCAAGAATATAACTAAAATACAATGAAGAATTAAAATAGTTTGAGAGGCCTCATTCACAGAAGTTTTATCACAGATAAAAGATAATTTTATTACTATTGTTAATCTCTTTGCCTAATTTATAAATCACATAAATGTATAAAAACTTTGTCATAGATTTATATATATATATATATATATATATATATATATATATATATATATAAATAAGAGAACCATAGTGCGTACAGGGATCAGCAGTATTTGTGATTTCAGGCATCCTGTGGGGGCTTGGAACATATCTCCCATGGAAAAGGGGGGCTATGTCTTCTATGTTTCCTGACAGCAGTTTCCAGCCCAGCCATAGTGCCTGCTTCAACATGAAAGGGGCTTTTGCACTGTAGGATTCAGGCACAAGTCACAATTGGTTTTTTAATTCTACAAAGATTTAAAGATGTATGGAAAGCCATCATTGGTTTATATTTTACTTTTTTAGCCCCAGACTTTGTTTTTTAAATGTGATTTCTCCTTGGTACAAAACTGGAGCCTGAAAGAAAAACCAACCAACCAACCAACCAAACAACAACAACAATGACGACAAAAAAAACCAAGAGCCTGCTACCCCTAGCCCTGATTTCTAGGTACCTCTGCAGAATTCCTTCTGTTTTTCATCACACTGACTTCAAGGACGATTAAAACAAAAAACCTCCAACTGTAAAATTTCTTGCTAATGCTTATGTTCATACACTTTAGGAACCTAAGCCTTCTTGTTTCATGTGATAATGTCTTATATTTCATAATGCTTTCAATTTGTGGAGGTGCTTTTCCATCAATTATCTCAGATTTTTGTGGGCTGCATTCCCTCCAGTTTTGATGTAGTCATCTTTAAGTCACAGCCTATCTCTAAGCGCAAAGCTCCATATTACATGTTCATAGGTTTGTTTATGGGTTTTTGTGTGCTATTAAAGTAGCATCACCTTTGAAATAAGTAAATCTCTTCTAAGAAAATATTAATAATTATTTTCTTTATATCCAGTTATCATCTGATACTGATTGATACACCCATCTGCAATAAAGCAATCAATTAATATACCAACTGTGCTATAAAAGAAAATCCTTAAGTCTTTATAATATTGTTACATAATCTTTCAGACTGGTATTTAACCTATTTTAACACAGTCATTTCAATTTCCACAGCATATTATTATACTGTCAACCTGGAACTTAAAGATTCTTTTGCAACCTGCATTCACTGTTGCTTATGTTTTAACTATTAAGGGATTACAATCAAATGATAGCTGGCTATGGGGTAGAAGAAGGAGCAAGAATGCAAGATGCTAAATTGGATTAAAGTATTAAACTCAATTTGTGAAAGCATACTAATTTTGAATTCTAGTTAAGATTTTAAAGTGCAGAAGGTTCTTGTAATGCAGCAAACAATGAAAAGTAAAAAATGGAGAGGTGTTCAGCCCAAATGAATCACCGCACAAAATGGAAAAAAAATAGAAACACCCACAGATTTCATTATTTTAAGGGAAAAAAACCTTCTTTACAGTAGAGAACATTCATATGTTGGAAATAGGATGGGCAAGTGGAGTCCTTTTCTTGCAGTGACAATAATTTAACAATGCTCTTAAAGCCATATAGTTTTATATTTAGTTTGAAAAAGTTGCAGTGTTGATTAAAAGCAATAACTTTGTTTCATTTTTCCTACTATTACAAATACTTTATTGTAAAAGATATAGATGAACAAAAGGAAAACCAGGAAAAACCCCATAAGCTCACCCCTCGGAAATAACAAGCACTGACACTTTAATAGCATTGTTGAGATTTCTGTACATTCAATTTACATGTTCAAAGTATATAACTTATTGAAATTATTTGATAATGTTGAATATTAAATTTATATTTCATTTCTTGAAAATATTTTACTGTATTTCCAGAGATGTACAATCATCATCAGCTAATTTAGAACATTTTATCATCCCCAAAAGAAATCCACTGTCACTTCTCACTTTCCCTAACACACATTCCCTAGCTACTCAGTCCTAGGCAAATACTAATGTACTTTTTATATCTATAGCTCTACATATTCTTGACACTTTATATAAATACAACCACAACTCTTGGTCTAACTTTTAATATTTTACAGTCTGGCTAAGTGGCCCAGGCTGGTGTTGGGCCTGCAATCCTCCTGCCTCAGCCTCCTGCGTAGCTGGTGTCACAGGTGGATGCTGCTGAACCCTGAAAGATTTATCCATGTTGCATTATATATCAGTAGTTAACATTTTATTGTGCTGTATTATGCCATTAGGTATATTTAGCATATCTTGATTTTCTATTTATTATGAATATTGGGTTGTTTCCACTTTCTGATTATCATAAATAATCCTGCTATGAATATTCACTTGCATGCTTTTATTGAATATTTGTTTTCAAGTCTCTTGGAATCTAGGAGTAGAATATCTGGATAACATGGTAATCTTATGCTTAACATTTTTGAGGAAAATGCTAGATTATCTTACAAATGGTTGTGCTACTTTGCATTCCCATCAGCGATGTATGAAGATTCCAATTTCTCCACAACTTTCTGAGAGAGAGAGAGAGAGAGAGAGAGACAGAGACAGAGACAGAGAGAGAGACAGAGAAACAGAGAGAGAGACACAGGGAGATAGAGACAGAGAGAGAGATAGAGAAAGAGAGAGAGACTGTCCCATATCCTTTGTCATTTAAAAAATTGGGTCATTTTTCTTTTTATTTTTGAATCATCAAACTTCTTTGTATATTTTATACAGAAGTTCCTTATCAGATATATAAACTATAAATCATTCCTTTTATTCTCTGAGTTGTCTTCTTTATTCATATTATCTGTAACACAGAAGCTTTTAATTTGATTAAATCCAATTAATCTATTTTTACTTTTGTTTCTTACACTTTCAGTGTTGTATGTAAGAAGGTTTTGCCTAACTTGAGGTAGAGAGATTACTCCTATTTTTGTATAGTTTCTTAATTTTAGCTCTTACATTAGTCAAAGATCAATTATGAGTTATATTTGTGTATGATGTGAGGTAGGGCTCAGTATAACTCTTTCGCATGTAAATATCAAGTCATTCCAGAATCATTTGTTTAAAAGATTATTCTTTACCTTCATTGAATTGTCTTGGCACCTTTGCTGAAAATCAGTTGACTATGAATATAAAAGTCTGTTTCTGAACTTTGATTTATATTATTTCGATCTGTATATCTCTCCTTATGCAATTACTACAAAATGTTCTTTACCTTTTTCCTTTCTATGCATTTATTCATATTTATTTTGTTAAAACTTATGTTATGTTAATAAGCATAGCATTTTAAAGGTTTATTCCTTAAGAGACTACTATACCCTACTGTCATTAAACTCCAATACAATTTTTAATAGCTGCAGTATCCATTGTACAGTGTATAATAGTTTAATCCTCTATTGTTGAACATTTAAATTTCTTTCAGAATAACATTATTCTTCAAATAATGTAATAAACACCCCCAAGTACCTTTATTTGCATCAATTATTATCACATAAGAAATGAAACCTAGAATGCTAATTGTTAGGTATTTATATTTTTGAGCAGTTGATATATTGACCATTATACTGTTTGCCTAGTGATGTATCGGAGAATCAGCTTCCTCACACACATCTAAAACTATGCATAATTTAAAAATCTTGACTAATTTTAAGTTCACATTTTATTAATGATGTATAAAAGAGTATATCTCAAGCCTGCTATTTTTGTATAGATTAATTAAGTCAAATAATCAATTATTCCCCAAGTTTTAAAAATCTCAAAGTTTGATGTTGTTTTTAGTTCCTATATAACATACTGATTTACTTTGCAGGCAAATTGTAATTGAAAGAAAACATCCCAAATTAAGAAATTTAATGAAGCAAACACTAAGATGTAGACTACAGAGACAGGGTGACTACTCCCATAAGACCTTGCTTGATGACTCCATATTGGCCCCAAGGTAAATTTGATCAGTATTTCTAGATTTATTGATCTCTGGGGAAAGAATTCATCATAACCATTTTACAAAAGAATGAAATTTAAACTGAAATGTTCTTTATTTATTTCTCACAGTTAAGATTGCTCACGATGTTTTCTCAGGGCTCATTTTTTCTTACATGAGTCCTAGCATATAGAAAGTACTCAATAAAGGTCAACCATGATTATTGCTATTATTACTACTATTATTACCACAGTGCAATTGAGTATTGCTTTGTTGTTGTCTCTCCTTTGCTGGGACACCACCTGATTTTTAAAGATGGCTTTCGACCTTCTGGGGTCAATAATCTAATCTTTGCTGAGCGTGTAATGAAATCTATGGATACTTGCTACAGATAAAAAGGCTATGTATGTATATGTAGATGTGGAGAATTTTGTTGGCTAAGAGTCATATTCTTAAGCTCACTATGACTCTTTTTTACTTTCTAGAGGAAAAATGCTCTGCCTTGAATCACATTAGGTCAAACACGAAATGTACTAAAAGTTCACAATCATGCTATCATGCTAATGGACTGGCATAGGAGAAACTCTTCTGACTTTTTCATTTCATTTAACTTGCCTCCCCCCTTCGATCTTGGAAATATCTCCCCTCAAAGAACCAAAGAGCAAGAGGCTCAGATCTGTTTCAAATTAAAGCATACGCAGCCCCTAACCCCAAGCTCCTCTTCCTTCTGTTCATCCCCTCTTCCCTCCTCCTTTTCTCCTCTACTTCTTTTCCTCCTCTTTCCTGTCCTCCCTCCTCTTCTTCCTCTTCTTTCTTCTCCTTCTGTCTCTGTGTCTCTGTCTCTGTTTCTCTCTGCCTCTTAGATTCTTTTTCTCTCTCAATACTCCACATGAAATCTTAGTGTCTAAGAGCTGCTTAGCCTTTGTGCTGCCAATAATCTAAAGTTCCACTCCACCTTCGATGTTCATGGTATTATTCTTGGTTGTCATGATAATCACAGAATCTCACTCCAACCACCATCCACCATCTTCCCCAGTTCCTTCTTCAGAACTGTTGTTCCAGGAATTCTTGATTTCATAAAAAATGTCCATTCATAGACTATAATCTTCCCTAATATAGTCCACTACCCATTACCACATTCCTCTTTATCTTCTAAAGTCCATAGATCATGTTAATACCTGTTCCTTTGAAAACTCTTAAAACTCTTGCTTCTCTTGCCCTAAGCCTTCTTGGTTGTATTCATTAGTTACGTCTCCAGTTCTGGTTATACCCTACAATCTGCCCACTCTAGGCTTGCACTAGAGCTGCTAAACACCACCAAGCTGGTCTTTTCCAGTGTGTCCATTGGTCTCCTTTAAATTAGTGACCCCAACTCTCAGTTGAGTGCTTAGCATGTTTGACAATCATATTTTTAATGGTCTCTTTCTCACTCTTCAAAAAGATCACTTCATGACAGGCATGGCAGTATACGCCTGTAATCCCAGGTACTATGGAGTGAAGCAAGATGGTGACAAGTTCAAGATTAGCCTGGACAACTTAGTAAGATTGTTTCTTAAAAATAAAAGAAGTACTGGGGATGTGGCTGAGCGAGAGGCCCTGGGTTCATTCCACAGTACCGGGGTGGGGGAGGAACGATTCACTCTTTCCTATTTTCACCTCTTCCCAAACCGAACTACAGTCCCACCTAATCTACATTTTTTAGCCATAAAATATATAATAAAAGCAAACAAGAATCAACCAAACTACAACCTACATTTTTATATCCCATGGTAAATTACCGCCTAGTTCTGTAGGATCAAATGCTCTGGTTCATTTAAAAGATTAATGCTTCTGTTTGTTTTCTAGTTCCCATGTAAACCTGGTGCCTTTAAGGACTTTTCTCTGATAATTATTCTTCTCTCACCTTTATCATCAACTTCTCCCCTGTTCATGGTTTATTTCTCCCAGCAAACAATATGCTGCAACAACTTGTGACTTAAAAAACAAAAAAAGAAATGTGTCTCGATCACGCATGTCTCTCCAGTCCCAGGCCAGCTTCTCTGCTTCCCTCCCTATGGAAACTTCGTGAGTTGCCAGCATAACTGACTTAACCTTTTCCCTCACATTCTTTCCTCAGTCTGTTTCCCCTGAGACTTCTCTTGTCCAAGTCACTGACCACTTCCATATTGCCAGACCCAGTGGTCATCTCTGTTTTTATTTTACAGCTACATGAGCAGTGTTAGACAGACTCTCTCTTTATCAAGTAGTTTCTTCTTTAGGGTTACAGGGTAAAAAAAAATCTCCAGGTTTTCTGGCCCAGTTAAGTCTAGTCTCAGATCCATCGCCAGATCCTTTGTCTTCTGCTCAACCTGTAAGGGCCCTTTCTCTGTACCCACTACGAGTCATGTCCTGTAGCTTTAAATGGCACTTAGAAACTTGTAAAGTAGCAGAGGATTTAGCTCTGTGGAGCTTGCAAGCACAAGGTCCTGAGTTCAAACCTGGTACCAAAAAAAAAAGAAGAAGAAGAAGAAGAAAAAGAAACTAGTAACGTGGATGAGATAAGGATGGCAGGGAAATTTGTACCTTTTAATTTTATACAATGAAAAATTAAAATTTCAATAAATGCATGAGGGAAAAGAGCCCAGTTAATTGGGGTGCTTTCTTACAGAAGGCCAAGCTAAAGCTAACTGATACAGCAGAAAGGAGTCAGTGACAGAGCCGTGTGTTTGTTTGGTGGCTCTTCTGTGTTAGCTTCATGTTGCTCATAGAATAGGAGGCAAGGTTCTTTATTCAGAGTGAGGAAATGGGCCGGGGGTAATTGCGGGGACCACTGAAGCTTAGAGGGTTCATGTGATGGTTTAAAAGAGTTACTGCTGTGAGTGGAAGTGCAAATTGACCAGCAATAGGACTGTTGAAGGCCCTTGGTAATCCTGGATTCATAGTGGAGATTGCAGCAAGGATAAGTTGTGACTTTGCTGGTTGAAATTTAGGATCTGCTATAAACAGTTGTCTCAACTTTGGTTACTTAATTTTTGTACTTCGAGTTTCTGTGAGAACTCATTCATCTATTCAACAAATATTTACTAAGTGCCTACCATATGCTTGGCATAGTTCAGAGGCTAAGAATAGAGCAAAAAAGAAGACAAGGTGTCTTCCCTCCTGGGGCTCATGTTAGTTGTATCGCCCTTTCATGTTGTTACAGAGCTTACATGAGATGCTAACTTCTTAAATTTTAAGATGTATACTTCTTAAATTCACTTCTAAATTTTCAATCGATAAAATTGAGATTCATATGTTACAATCATATTACATGATAGTTGGCAAGTTTTTTTTTTCTTTCTCGATGTAACATAGAATAACAGTGTATCTTATAGTCAGTGGAGTTTCAAAGAATCAGTATTTTGTGTGGTACTGGGATTGAACTCAGGGCCTTGTGCTTGCCAGGCAAGCATTCTACCACTGAGCTCCGTTCCCAGCTCCAGAATCAATTTTTTAATATCTTGTTTTACTTTATGTGTGTGAAACTCCATGCCATAAAATTAAGAAATTCATTAGAGCAGTTGTACAAACATACAATCATACAGTAAAAATTTAATGAAGCTATTGAAAGGCTGCACATTGCAGTACTTACTGGTAAAAGCAAAGAACTGCAAACAAGCAAAATATTTATGGACAGGACACAGAGCTATAGTACAAAACCAGTGGAATGAGGAAAGGAATGAAGCATAATTCTATATATTGCCTTGAAGTACTCTATGGGATGTATTATAAAATAAAATAGGTATAGAAAAATGTCAGTTCCTGTTATTTAATATGTGGACCACATATCTGTGAATTTGACAATATTTTCTTACATTTGTAAAATTGGAAAGATAGACAACAATTTTAATTAAATTTTTAAAAACATTTTAAAGGAACCTACAGGAAAAGAAAGGAATAAAGTAGTTCAGGAACAAAAGCTAAACAGCTCAGAGTACACATTGCTTTGTAGATTTTATTTCAAAACATGCAAGTGCTTTACATAGTGATAAATTACTAACTCAAAATGGAAAACAAAGATTTTTCTAAAATATCAAAATCTAAAAGCTATCTTTGTATTGACTTAGTGACATAACCATAAAAAGGAATTATTTTGCATATTTTAAATGTCTAATTTAAAGAAGTACTTAAATAACTACCAACAAAGAAAAGTTCCAGCCCTGGAAGATTCACTGTTGAATTCTACAAGAAATTTAGAGAGCTAATACTATTACTTCTCACACTCTTTAACGAAATTAAAAGAGAAGCAACACTCCTAAACCCAATCCTGGAACCAAAACAGAGAGTTACAGGCCAATCTCCATAATGGACATAGATGCAAAAATCTTCAATAAGATACTGACAAACACAATGCAGCTAATAATCAAGATTAAATATCATGACCAAGTAGGATTCATCCCAGGTATGCAGGGATGGTTCAACAAACACTAATCAATGAATGCAATGTATCACATAAATAGAACCAAGGACAAAAACCACATGATCATCTCAATAGATGCAAAAAAAAAAAGGCATTTGATGAAGTTCAATAACCATTTATGATGAAAACCCTACAGAAAATTGGAATAGATGGATTTATTTCAATCTGGTAAAAGCCATCTATGATAATTGAGCAGCCAACTTCATACTAAATGGACAAAATGTGAAAGCTTTCACTCTGAAATCAGGAAAAAACAAAGATATCTACTAAAGCCACTCTTATTCAATATAATTCTGAAAATTCTGATAATTCTGAAAAAATTATCCAGAGCGATTAGACAAAAAAAAGAAAGAAAGAAAGAAAGAAAGAAAGAGAACGAGCGAGAGAGACAGACAGAGACAGAGACAGAGAAAGAAAAAAAAAGGAATAAGGATAGGAAAGTGTTACGATTTGTCTGAATGTCCCTCAAAGGGCTCATGTGGTCATGGGGGGTGCAGGCTTTTTGAAGGCAGTTCAAACTACACTTTGTGATTGATTCATGGATAATGCTGGGGTGAAGGATATGAGTGCTATACTCACCCTAAGGATAGTTTACATACAATATAAGGGACAGAAAGAGGCTTGCCCTCTCTCCTTGCTTGTTGTTTTTGCTGTCTTCCAACACTATGAATGGTTGCCTCTCTGTTATGTGCCATGTACTGTCCTGCCTTGGAGCAAGCAGATTATGAACTGAAATCGTAAACAATGAGTTAAATAAACCTTTCCTCCTATAACATTGAGTACTGGGTATTTTATCTCAGCTATGAAAGAAAAGTAACAAAGAAAGAAAGGAAAAAATTAAATTATCATTATTTTCAGATAACATAGGAGACCCCAAAAACCCCAGAAAAAAACCTCTTATATTTAATAACCAAATTCAGTAGCATAGCAAGATATAAGGTCAACACTCAAAAGTCAATAGCAAATCCAGAAGCCCTAGAACATGCTTGTAATCCTGGCACTTGGGAGACTGAGGCAGGAGGATTGTTGCAAGTTTGAGAACTTATGGGACACAATGAAAGCAGTCCTACAAGGGAAATTTATAGTGCTGAATACTCATATCAGGAAAGTACACTGAGCTCAAATAAACAAATTAATATTGCATCTCAAACTTTTACAAAAGGAAGAAAAAAAATCAAGGCCAAAACTCACACAAAGGAGAAAACTGTAAAGACCAAATCAGAAATTAATGCAATAGAGACTAGTAAAACAATACAAAGAATTAATGAGTTAACAAGTTGGTTGTTTGAAAGCCTAAATAAAATCAACAAATCCTTAACTAACTGTTATGGTTTGTGTCTAGATGTTCCCCCAAAGTCTCATTAGTCATAGGGGCTGTCTTCTAAAGTTTGTGACTGATTCATGGTATAATGAATGCTGGGATTATGGGTGTGAGTGCTATATCCACCCTAAGGTAGATAGTCAGCATACAATATAATGAATGGAACGACGTTTTCTCTCCTCTTTCACTGTTACTTTTTTTTTTTTTTTTGTACCAGGAATCAAACTCAGGATACTGTGCTTGCCAGGCAGGTACTGTGCTGCTGCTAAGCTGTAGCCCCAGCCCTCACAGTTGCTTTTGCTGTCTTCTGCCATGTGCTACCCTGCTTTGGAGCCAACTGATATGGACTGAAACCTTTAATATCTGTGAGCTAAATAAAGATTTTCTCCCTTTAACTTTGAGCATCAGACATTTTGTCTCAGCAATGACAAAAGTCAGTAAGACAGAATTTGGTAGCAGAGAAATGGAGTTGTTTGTGTGACTATACCTAATTATGTAGTTCAGGGGCCTTTGGGAATGGTTGTGGAAAGAGATTGTAAGGTTTGGAGATGTTGGTTGAGAAAGTAGAGCTGGAACACCTTAGGCAGTTCTGTATGGGGCATTCTGGTCAGAGTTCAGGAGAGTACAAGGCTGATAGAAATCTTGCTGGTAGAGACCAGGCTCAGGAGGTTCTGCTGGTAAGTAGGACTACATGGGCTACTGGACTTCAGACTATGTACTATGTACGTTATGGCTTGACAGAAATTTTGTTTGCATTTCGCTCATGTCCAGAGACTTTGCCTGAGACTGAGATTAAGGGTGGTGGACTAACTAATCTGGCAGAAGAAATTCCAAGGCAGTCGAATGTTGAAGCAGTGGCATGGCTACTGTTGGGGACTTTTAGCCAGATTTATGTTGCAAATCAAGAGCAAAGTGCTTAGCAGAATGATTTAAAATGATGTGATTTTTGCTCAAAGGAAGCTCCACTAAAGCTGTAGACTGCAAAAACAGAGCAGAGGAGGTCTTAATTACTGAGAAGGAAAAGGAGAATAGAACTGATGGCCTGAGGGCATCACAAGAAGCAGCAGGATCCTACTCAAAACTGCAAAAGTGAAATATTTAGCTTAGAGGAGATAGCCACAGAACACCATGTTCCAGAATTGTGGCAGCTGCACTATGTTCCAGAATGGTGGTGGTCTAGTGAATTTGTTCCTCCGAATTGGATTTAGAGTGCTCAGTAATCCAGGTCCCTACAGCCGAGAGACTTCTACAGCTAAGAGAGAGGAAAACCTGGTTACTGTTCCTGCTAGCACAGAACTTGGCACCATCCACATGACACTGGTTTTAGGTACATGCAGAATGCAAGAGTTCTGGGGTTAGGAAGGCTTCCACAAAGATTTTAGATGGCCTGGGAAGCCAGGTAATGTGCTCCTGCAAGGGCAATGTGTGAAGCTGTGAGTGTGAAGCCAGAAGTGAAGTAGAGACTCCAGAAGCTTGGAGAAGCCAGGAATGTGGATTGTCTAAGGAAAACTGAAGGGGGGATCAAAGCTGGCCCAAGAGAGAGGTCATGGGAGCTACAACCACCAGAAATGCCATAAGGATAGAGCCAACCAAGCCCTTTGCAGTTTATGTCTGGCCGTAGACTGCCTTGGATATTCCACTTGGAACCACAGGACTTAATGTTTGGTCTGATGGATTTTGGACTTGCTTTGCTCCCATTCCTTTGTATCCCCATTTGTAACTTTTGGAGTGAAAATATCTACCTTGTGCCATTGAATGTTGGAAATGTTTAACTTTCCATTTATTTGTACAAAGGCTCACAGCTAAGAGTTTGCCTTAAATATCAGAGGAGACTTTGGACTTAGACTTTTCAGTAATGCTGAAACTGTTAGGATTTTGAGCACTAAATGCTTTTTGCATGAGGGGATATGTATGAGTCTTTAGGGGGTCAGGTGTGGAATGTTACAGTTTGTGTCTAGCTGTTCCCCCAAAGACTCATGCAGTTTTAGATGTGCCTTTTTAAGATGTGGCTGAATCTAGAGTGTGTGATTAACTGGCAGTTCTGGGATTAAGAGGGTTGGGATTAATGATGGGTGATTGCTGGATCAGTCCACTGATTAGATTGGCACCACCCTAATCCCACTAGACTCCATATAATGTAAGGGACAGAAAGGGGCTTGTCTCCTGCTGGCTTGTTGCTTTGGTGTTTTTCACTGCCACAAACTGTTGCACTGTGCCTTGGAGTCAGCTGATTATGGATTAAAAACTTCAAAAACTATGAGCTAAATAAACTCTTCCACCTTTAACTTTGGGTGTTGGGTATATGGTCTCAGCAGTGAAAAAAGCAACTAAGACACCAGTCTTACAAAAAAAAGGAAAGACTCAAATTCATGCAACTAGGAATGAAAAGGATAAAATCACAACAAATCCTGCAGAAATTTTTGAAGACCCTCTATACTTCAAGAACTTGTATTCTAATAAGATGGAAAATGCAGGGGGAAATGGGCAGATTTCTAATTACATATGAATTACCAAAACTGAATTAAAAAGTTATAAAAATTCTAAATAAACCAATTCTGATAACCTACCAAAGAAGAAAAGCCCAGACCCTGATGAATTTACTGCTGAATTCTACAAGAAATTTAGAGAAGACCTAATATCACTACTTCTCAAACACTTTGGTGAAAGTTAAAGAAAAGTAGTACTTTCAAATTCATTTCTGGAAGCAAGCATTACTCTCAAACCAAAACAAGGAAGACACAACTGAGAAAGAGAACTTTAAGTTATCCTCTGTAATGAACATACATGCAAAAATCCTCAGTAAGATACTGACAAACACAATGCAGCTAGTCATCAAGATTATACACCATTACAGGTAGGATTCACCCCAGGAATGCAGGAATGGTTCAACAAACACAAATCAATGAATGTAATTTACCACATAAATAGAACCAAGAATAAAAACTACATCATCATCTCAACAGATGCATAAAAAGCATTTGACAAAGTCCAGTACCCATTCACGATTTAAAAAAAAAACTTCACAGAAAATTGGAATAGATGGTCTTTATCTCAATCTGATAAAAGCCATTTTTGACAAGCCAAAAACCAATATCATACTAAGTGGACAAAAAGTGAAAGCTTTCATTCTAAAATTAGAAAAAAGACAAAGATACCTACTGATACCACTCTTATTCAACATAGTTCTGGAAACATTAGCCAAAGCAATTAGACAAGAGAAAGAAATAAAAGGAATAAAGGTAGGAAAGAAAGAATTTAAAATATCACTATTTGCAAATGACATGATAGTCTACATAGATGAACCCAAAAATTGCACCCCCAGACTTCCAGGTTTAATAACCAAATTCAGTAGCTGGATACAAAGAAAAGAAAAACAGACCCAAAGATCAATACAACTGAATAAAAGATGCAGAAACAACTTCAGACATACTTAGCCACTTTGCATACACCAAATAGTACCAAACACCTTCACTAGATGAAAGATAATCTCTTTAATAAATGATCCTGGAAAAGCTGGCTTTTTACTTGCCAAAGATTAAAAATAGACCCATATCTAAATTTTAATCAAAATGGATCAAAGATCTACGTACTAAAACAGAAACACCAAATTTGTTGGAAGATAGAATAGGCACAACTCATGAAGACACTTGTGTAGGCAAAGATTTTATGAACAAAACCCCAGTAGTACAGGAACAATCACAGAGAATCAACAACTGGGATCTCATTGTATTAAAAACCTTTTGCACTGCAAGAGAAACCACCAACAAGTTCAAAGACAACTCACAGTGTAGAAAAAGTTTCTTGCCAGCTGTTCTTTAGACAGAGGACTGCTATCTAGAAATATAAACAACACACAAAAAACCAGACCTTCAACATTTAAAGGCCCAATTCAAAAATGGACATCTAGGGGATAGGGGTTTCGCTCAGCGGCATAAGTACCTGTTTGGCAAACGTGAGGTCATGAGTTCAATCCCTGGTACCCTCCCCCCATAAAAAAAAAAATGGACATCTGAAAAAAACACACACTTCTTAGGTGAAGAAGAAAATAAATAAAACACATAAAAAAATGTTCAGCATCATTGATCACTTGAGGAATGCAAATTAAACCATTGCTGAGACTCCACCTCTCCCAAGAAAGAATGTCTATTATCAAAAATCAACCAATAACAAATGCTGACAGGGTGGTAGGTGAAAAGGAGCTGTTTTGCATTGTTAGTGGAAGTATAGACTGGTGTAACCACTGTGGAAATCAATGTGGAAATTTCTCAACAATCTGAGACTAGGGGTTCCATTCAAGGCAGCTATTCTTCTTCTTGGTATCTTCCCGAAATAATTTAAAAAGTCGGGGCCAGGGATTTAGCTGAATGGCATAAGCACTTGCCTGGCAAGCACAAGGTCATGAGTTCAATCCCTGGTAAATGCAAAGAATCATATCACTCTGATATATCTCTGATATATTGTGTGTGTGTGTGTGTGTATGTGTGTATATATATATATATATATATATATATATATATATATTTTTTTTTTTTTTTGGTACCAGGGATTGAACTCATGACCTCGTGCTTGCCAGGCAGGCGCTTACACCACTGAGCTAAATCCCCAGCCCGAACTCTGATATATTTTTTTAAAATATAAAATAACATAACATAAAATAAAATGTTTAGTTGACCACACAGCCTCATTGGAACACATCTAGAATTTTATTTTATTTTATTTTATTTTATTTTATTTTATTTTATTTTGGTACCAGGGATTGAACTTATGACCTGACACTTGCCAGGAAGGTGCTTGTACTGCTGAGCTATATCCTGGCCCCACCTAGAATCTTTTTAAAAAGATATTTTAAATTGGTTTTGGTGGTTTGAGTAGTAATAATTTTGATATTGTTATTCATAAATAATGAATTCTATTAATAGACTTAGAAGTTAAGACATTTATAGAAGCCAACCCCTTCAGTACAAAGGTTTTACCAAAATAAAATCAAAGAAGTTAACTAGAATCATTGAATTTTAAGTTAGAACTGAATGAATTCATGGTTTTCTGCTACTTTAAAAAAGAAATATCAGATCTATCTGCTAAAAAGACATAAAATTTATGACAATCTAATAGTAATTAACATCTCTCAGGTCTAGACTAAGTCTTATAAACACCATTTTCTGTGAAAGGGAACAGAAAATCTAGACTTTAGATAGAAATTGATGATTCTCAGTCTGATGCAAAAATATGTAAGATAAGCTAGAACATAAAAACAAAAACTATCAAAGATTATTGAGGTTGTCTGTAGAAAAGAACCTGGAGCCACCTTAAGAGAGTTCTATCAAAATGGAATACTTTCAGTTTCAGAAAGAATAGTGAGAATGAACTGAAATTCATCAAACATGGTTAATTTTCTTCAGTTCATGGTGATTAAAGAAAAAATAAACATATAAGTCACCTTTGGAGAATGCTGGGAATCAGCTTCTCAGATTTATAGTCACAAGGAAACACTTTGAAACATTCAGATATCTAGCAGATTAAAAATTCCATTGAAAGTATACACAGCAGAATGAGCCAATATAGGGAACAGAATATCAGATATATAAGATGGAGTTGTGTTTAGTAACCATGAAAAGAAAGCTTTCTTAAAAATAGCAATTGCAAAATCAATCCATCAGGTGCTAGATGATTCAAAGAAGAATAACATAAAATTGATCAGAGTCAATGAAAATGACATAAAAAGCCTGTACACAGAAGTAATGGCAGAAAACTTTCCTGGCACGGAAAAATAATTTGACATACACATAAGTGAGGCATACAGGACTCCAATTAGCCATAATCAAAAATAATCTACAGCAAGGCATATAATAGTCAAGATTCCAAAATTCAACACAAAAACAGAATATTAAAAGCTGTTAGAGAAAAGAAACAAATCACCTATAAAGGGAAGCCCATCACAATCACAGTAGACTTCTCCACAGAAACTCTCAATCAAGGAGAACTCAGAGTGAAGTATTTTAAGCCTAAAAAGAAAATAACCTCCAACCCAGATGCTGTACCTTGCAAAACTATCCTTCACAATTGATGGACAAAGATGATACTTCCACGACAAAGAATTTCCAAGAGGAAATTCATGACCACCAAACCAGCACTCCAAATGTTCTGTAGGATATTCTAGAATGAGATAACAAGGACTACAACTGCATGAACCTAAAGCAAGAATGAATCAGCAAGTAAGGCAAACAATTAAACAGAGAGGTAAAAGAGGGAATCAATAAAAGAAAATCACATGTCAAGGATAAGTCAATACATATGAGTTATAACCACCAATGTAAATAATCTCAATTCACCAGCATGACAAAGAGAAGTGAGTACGTATCAGTTATATAACCATCAGTGCTTTAGTTTTGTTTTGGTTTTGGTTTTATTTGTTTGTTTGTTTTGAGACAAAGTCTTGCTGTGTCCTTCAGGCTGGCCTTGAGTTTACTAACTGACGGTGATCATCTTATTTCAGCCTCCCAAGTGCTGGGATTACAAGTGTGTGCCACTGTGCTTGGCATAATCATCAACGTTTACGGTTTCAACTCACCAGTTAAAATAAACAAACTGACAGAGTGGATCAAGGAGCAAGATCCAACAATATGCTGCATAGAAGAAACATTTGGATTGAGGATATAGCTCAGTAGCAGAGCGCTTGCCTGGCAAGCATAAGGTCCTGAGTTCAATTTCTAGTACCACAAAAAAGGGAAAAAAAAAAAGAAAAGAAAGAAAGACTTAACCACAAAAGAAACTCATAGACTGAAAATCAAAGGATGAAAAACAATACTCCTGGAACCCAGAATCCAGAGTAAAGTGGAGGTAGCTATTGTATTTGCAAACAAAATTGATTTCAAGCCAAGACTGATTAAAAGACACAAAGAAGGTCACACATCCCTGTAAGGGGAAGGGTGCAAGAGAAGGAGATAACAGTCATAAATGTGTACACACCAAACACCAGTGCACCCACCTATATAAAACTAATGTTAATGGATATAAAAAATCAAATAAGCATTAAAGAATTGCAGTGGAGGATCTCAATACCTCACTGTCACAAATAGATAAACTAGACAAAAAAATCAACAAAGAAATATCAGAACTGAATCAAACTTTTGAACAGATGGACTTAGATGTCTACACAGTGTTCCATCCCACAACATCAGAATATACATTTTTCTAGCTGCACAGGCCATAGACCATTTTCCAAAATAAATTACATACTAGCTCATAGAACATGCTAAAGTAAATGCAAAGGAATTGAAATTATCCCATTCATATTATCAGACCACAGTGCAATGATATTAGAAATCAATGACAAAAGAAATCACAAGAGCCACACATGGTGGCACACAGCTCTTGGATGAGGTAGGAGGATTGCTGTTAAGTTTGAGGTCACCCTGGGCTACAAAGTGAGTACAAGGCCAGATTGAATGCGCTAAACACACAGAAATTAAATAACACCCACATGAACAAACAATGGGTCACAGATGATATTTAGGAAAAAATTAAGAGTTTCCATAATTAAACAGTAATGCAAATACAACACACCGAAACTTATCAGACACAGTGAAAGCAGTCTTATAAGGGAAATTTATAGTGGCGAATTCCCATATCACAAAAACAGAGTGAGCTCAAATAAACAACCTAATATCAAACCTCAATTTTCTACAAAAAGAAGAGCAAATCAAGCCCAAAGATCATATAAGGGTGAAAATTATAAAGATTAGACCAGAAATCAATGCAATGGAAATGAAGAAAATTAAATAAAAAGAATCAATGAATCAAAGGGTTGATTTTTTCAAAAATTAAATAATATTTACAAACCCTTAGCAACCTTATGCAATAATGAATACATAATTAGTGATCCCACTATGGTTAGAAAATGATTGTTGTGTGAGAAGTTAAACAAGTAAAACCAGAAGAAAAACAAAGTATTTCCAGGTAAAAAATATTTGAATTGGTGACCTTAATCTGTTTTTTGATGAGAAATTTAGGTTAAAAAAAACGTTAAGATGTTCTCTTTCCTTTTTCCTTTTCTTTTTTGGACTTAATGTTCCAGCAACATGTCTAATCTTGCAGGGGAAAATTCAGCACAGTATCTCTCAATGCATACTCACCACAGGTTTCATAATGTGCTAGTGCTGATAGCCTTCATATGGTGCCCTCACAAGGTGACAGCCTTGTATTACTGAGTTTAGTGAAACCTGCATGCTTTGTTAACGTTCACAAAAGTAGACTTTACAGCACAGTAGCAGTCTGTTTTTCCTATCATCAAGTAACATCTTTGTAAGTTTAGTTTTTAGGATGAATACAGAGCTGTATTCATCTGTATTTTGTTATCACAGTAATTTCACTGTCATGAATTCCATGCTTCTGTTAATATTACCTATACCAGGAATTAGGTCACAAAGAATAATACTGATCACTGAGATTTAAAAATATGACATCAATGAGATTATGAGTAAGACATTCCTAAAATTATTAAATTGTTGATAATGTTACTGAAATATTTATCTCTATAAAAGCATTAGCTGTTATGCTTTGTGGTTGCTACAAAACTATGAATGCATATTGAAGCTGTGACTCCTTCACCTTCCATCCACAATCAATCAGGGGGAACTATGTATTCTAGATGCCTTTTTATTCTGTCTTCTTTCCTTTATCCCTTCTGCCATTGCTTTAGTTCAAGCTGTCCTATCTCAGCTGCTATTTTCTCTCAGTTTTAACTCCTGCCATCATTTCTCCATATTTCTCATCCCCTAAAATCTTTTCTCCATAATATAGCATAACTGAGAAGTAAATCTTTATTACTGTCTGCCACAGAGATTCATGGGTCACTTGTTACTGCAGTGTAACTTGTCCAAGTAGGCTCATACCTAACTTCCTTGAATATGCTATACTATCACATTGGATCTTTCTATCCTCTTCTCTTTCCTGTTTGAATGGTCTCAATTTCTATTAAGACTTTAAATGTCAGTTTCTATGAAAAGTTTTTCTGATATTGTATAGCTGGCTTGTGTGCCCATCCTGTGAATTCTTGTGACATCCAATAATTTCCCTGGCAAAGCACTTACCATGGAATTATGTCCCTTCCTCTGCTGTGAGGTTGACGCGTATAAAGAATATGACTTTTTCACTGTTATATTTTTAAGTTTAGTACATGGCAACTCAATCTGTTGAATAAGTAAATAAATTTTTAGAATTTAAATAGTTGGTCATACTATTTCTCAGGAAAAAGGAATTGAAGGCAGAAAGTGGTATAGACAAGTTATGATCTGACTCATTATGATACAATTGAAAAATGGTTCAACAGCAAGTCCAATATTATCCTTCTGTGCCTTCTGTCCTCACCTATAAAAGGTGTATATTTATACAGGCTTCTGTGTATATTTATACAGGCTTTCCAAGTCCCACATATGAAAAGTATAAGAAGCAGCCATAAATTAATAGGTATGAGACTGAAGTTTCCTGAGATGAAAGAATGCTATGCACTATTATTTCTCTACATGTCTCAACAGTGCATGACAGTAACATACAGGTTAGCTCACATTATTGCAGCATGTGCTGTTCTAAGGCACAGCTTAAGGCAATCTCTTAGGATGGATAAGGAAGATGTGCACATTCCACAACTCTTGTCTAATTGAGTCATTCTTGGATATTTTCCTGTCCCTCCCTGCTGTAAATCATAATTCATAATAATAAAGCATTAGTAATGCTGTGATTTCCATGTGACCTACTATAAGCAATGTATTCTGTGGACCTACAATTAGAAGATCACTATAAAGGCATTTCAATGGAGACATTTTTTGAAGAAAACAGAGATAGAAGTTTAGATTAATTATACCGCTCTATAGTGAGGCCTAAGAAGAAATCAATCTGAGCTTTTCTGAAAAGAGCTTATAGTGGTTTAGAGCCACAAGTGAGATCTGAATGGTTCTGAGATTTGATTTATCAGCTCTGAAAAATGAGGGAGTTAATGTTGATACTATGCTTCATATAGCCTGATACTTCATAGCTCATAATGGTAAATGTAAGTCTCTAGGGTATACACTAAAAATGAATCATCCAACATTAGTGAAATAAATCAGACACACATCCAACATTAAGTGAAATAAATCAGACACACAAATTTTACTATCATACTGTTTCTCTTGTGCAAGAAACTCAGCGGGTAAATAAGGAGCAAAATGTAGGACAGATATTTGAAAGTAGGAAGAACATGTTCAAATGGGAAGGGAAACAAGGTTGAGGGGAAGGGAAAAAGAGAAAAGAGATTAATAAAAACGGAATGGAAGGAAAACAGAAACAAAGCTTTTATATATGCAGAGGGGAAGAATAAATAAAGGGAGAGGACGAGAATGAGGAAAAAAGAATTAAGTTATATTACGTGCAGATACAAATTCTCTATTGTGCATGTGATCATTATATGTGGCAATTTTGCACTAATAAAAATATGTAATTTTTAAAAATTGAAAATAATAGAATCATCTCACACATCAAGATTTACCACTTTGCCAAAGTAGCAGTAATCCGAATGCAAAAGCAGAGTCAAAGCTTTGTGAGAAAAATAAGAAATAGAGAACAGAGTTAGGGAAGATATATAAGCTTAAATTTTTCCTAACATTTCCAAGTGTTTGGGAAGTGCCAGGAACACTAAAAGTGCTTTGAACCATTTCCCTTGATTAGAAATTAAAGGGACATTATTGAAGATCTAACACAAAGAATAGCTGAAAACAATTTGTTCTAGTAGATTTAAGAAACAGGCATAGGTTTAAGTCACTACTGTGCCACACATTACCTGTGACTATAGGTAAATTGCTTAATTACTTTAATCTTTTTTTTCATTAGTACAATGAAGTAGTAAAATACCTACTCTATAGGATTATGGTGGGAATTAAACATCACAATGTTTGCAAAATGCTTTGAATAGCACCTAGTCACAGAGAGATCCCAATGAAGAACTGGACTGTCCTGTAAAGTGAGCGCCCTGCCTCTAAGTGTTCAATAATTCAATTGGTCATGTAGCAGAGTGCCATAAAGTAATTCCACCTGCATGTGTACAAAGTGTGACAAGGGTAGCAACTGGAGTCTGGTGAATGCATTCTAATTTAAGATTCTATGATAAATTAAGTTTTAAATTGCTTTACAAACATTCTAAAATAAAATGGTTCTTGAATACACAAAACTAAAATGCTGGAACTACAGAGGAAATAGACAAATCTACAACTTTAATGGGAGATTATTTGACTTACTTTATCTATGAATGGTGAGAAACAATCTAACAGGCAAATCTGAACACAAACATTGATAAAGATGTAGACAATTTGAACTACCAGGTTTGACTTATTTGACATGCATTGCTGTACTTGGCTATTGGTGAATAAACTTTTGTCTATATTCCTCATTCTTCTATAGAAATAATGCATTTCCAATCATTATCACATGAAGAAGCTAACAAATTGATTCTAAACTGTATATGAAAGGACAAACCCAAGTATAGCAAAGACATCCTCACAGGAAGCTTAAGTGGTGGAGCTTGTTTAACCGGATAACAAAACCTAATAAAGTTGTAATAATGAAGACAGGATGGTATTGGCACAACTTGGAAGTCCAGAAGCAGACTCGTGCATCATGGAGTCTTGATATATGACCAGAGATGACACTGAAGGTCACTTGAGAAAAGTTCCTAGTCAATAAACAGTATTTGGACAGCTGGCTGGCCAACTGGAAAACAAAGAAATGTAGTCTTCATGCCAGATGCAAATCAGTTCCATATGGATTAATGATTTAAATGTGAAAGGTACAAGTTTAAAACTCTTCCAAAAATACTTCCTACATTAGGGTACACATGGATTTTTTTTTGACACCAAACCTGCTAGCAACAACAACAAAAAGATTGATAAATTTAACTACATTAAAGCTGAGAAATTTTATTCATTAAAAGACACCATAAAGAAAGTGAAAAGATCTTGGACTCGATCCTGGATTAGGAGGAAAATTGTTCTAAAGACTTTACTGGAAAACCTGATGAAACTTCAGTGATGACTATATAATACTATTAGTATTATACAGTGTAAAGTATCTAAATTTGAACATTGTTCTGAGTACATGAGGGAGTATCTTTGTCTTGAAAGGTGTATGCTACAGTTTGCTCAAATGGTTCAACAACAACAAATCTTTACACACAAAATATAAACTACGTGAAGGAGTACATGGTATAGATATTAGTCACAAAACTTTTTCTGTTTGAGTTTTTCAAGGTCAAAAGTGTTCTTAAAATTGAAAGTACAGTATCCCATAAATATGTTTAATTTTTATGTTTTTATGTATCAACTAAAAATTAATTTAAAAATTTAAAAAGACATTGTAAAAATCCGTCAGTCTCTTTCACAATGCATATCCAAAATGCATGAAGAAACTTGGTGATTTTCAAAGGCAAAATGAAAAAAAAAATCACCTTTTGTCAATTATGGAAAAAATCACTGTTTTTCCTTATGTGACTTATAGCTATATCATCACCTATATGCATATTTTTATATAAGCATCCCTATAAAAATGTTAAAATTAAATACATTGCAAAACAAGGAGAATACATCTTCTAGAAAAAAATTTACAATACCTACAATTACAACAGATTGACCTAAAAATATGTACCTTAAAATGCTTAGACAAGAAGAGGACATATGAATGTAGGAGCAACCTGTCAAAATAAAAGGCTCACTCAACCTTTATCAGTAATTAGGGAATACAAATTAAGGACATTACACAGCACTTGTTTAATTCTTGGTAAACTACTCAAATAGAAGTCTAACTATGGCAAGGATTGGAGAATGTGGGATACAAGAGCTACCAATGTTGGTGCCAGCAGAGATTGGTACAGTCACTGTGAAATCAGCGAGAAGTCATTTTGTCAAGCTGAATACCCTCATAGCTTCTGGTCCAACAGTGATACTCCAAAGTTCAAACGAGTACCGAGGTGGACAAGAATGTGTCTACCAGGTTTGTTAGTAATCACCAGGGCAGAGCCAGGCATTGGGTGGGGGGCATAAACTTATATGATTGGAAACAGAGAAGGGTTTTAAAGAAAAATACAGAATTACTTATGATGTTAGGTTCAAAAGTGAGTATTTATTTACAATGGGAAAAGAATGTTACAAATGTCACACACCCAGGAAAGAGCTCAGTTACAGGTTTACGATATACAAATTTAGGAAACTCGATAAATTTAATATGGCCCCCATTGATAAAGAAAAAAATCTACAACGCATTTAAATCATATCTGCTACAGTATTGACTAGATTTTGAACAGGAGAGACTTCCATTTAGCCTGGCAGTGAAAAATTTCTACATGTAGATATCGGGGTGAATTCAGACTTTCTTCTTTACTAGTCATGCTTTAAGTATTATATTTGTTAAATATACTATTTTGTATGTATCAGATACTAGATTTAAAAAAATACTTTAAAATACGACATCCCCAATCACAGCTATTTCTCAAATCATCCTCCTCTATCTTCTCCCTTCCTCCCCCAGGCTCTCCTGGGTCCCCATCACTTCTCAACTACCAGCTTCCTGGAAGGCAGCTGCAGAGGCTGGAAGCAGAGAAATGGCAACCCATGGGGACAAGAACCCGGACTTGCGTGTGGTTTTTGTTTTGGTTTTATTCTTTTGGTGCCGAGGTGGAGTATGGCGGCGGTGGAAATATTATCCAGTCTCTCAAAAGCGCCACCTTAATCGTACTCTTGTCAGCTACAAGCAGAAGAGGACTGACAGGTCCATCAGGCTACTGCTCCTCCCTTCCACACTCAAACTTGCCACTGCGAGTGCGACAGGTCCGTGCCACCCATTCCCTGGCGTCTTTCCGGGCGGTCAGGTCAGTCCTCCAGGCCCGGCCCACTCGATTACATAAATTCTTCCAGCAGGATCCCTGAGTCCGCGCCTCCACATCGGCCTGCCCAGCCAGCCGCTGCCGCTCCACCCCCGGAGCCACCGAGGGGCGGGGACAGAGCAGGCCCCGCCCGAGCCCCGCCCCAAATCCGGAGAAGTGGATGGCGTGTCGGCTTCGCGGCCCTGCCGCGGTCTACCGAGCAGGTCTGGCCTTGTCCGCCGCAAGCCTGGCCTAGCGCCGGGAAGGAGCGGACACGGCGGCAGGCCCATGACGGTGAGCGTTTGCGGGCCCCGACCCCTGGGGTCCTATGCTGTCCCGCGCCCTCACCTCGGGGACCCGGGGCTCGAGCCCGCGGCGGCCGGAAGTCTTCCAGTGGAGTCTCCGGCCTCCCTCCACAGCCGACCCCGCCCGCCTGGTCTTCCAGGGGCGCTGTGACGTGCGCGCCCCCGGTGCGGAGGCGACGCCGGGGACACGTCTGGGAGCGCGCCGGGGCGGGCGGGGCGTTAGAGAAAGAAGGCAGCAGCCAGGCTGTCAGCTCTGGTGGTTTTTCACTTCTTCCATTGAAGACTCCGGGGCTGTCTCTACCCACCCTTAGGATACTGTTTCTAGGCACTGTTGTTTTTTTTTTTTCCCCCTGGAAAACGGAATCTGACCGCTTATCCTAATAATTTTTTAGAAAAATATTACAGTAGTGGATATTTGCACAATTAGGTTAGAAGTATTTTTCCTGGTCACTGTTATTTTGCAGAAATACGTTTTTGATGTAAATTGAGCATGTACTTGGAAACCAGGGTGCTTGGCCTCTTTAACAATTGTGTGAGCTTGGACAGATAATTTCTAGCTGCTGAGTGTCTTCTTAGATAAACTCATATATACACACAGATACGCGTGTATTTTATATTATGTAACATGTATAATACACATGTATATCTGTGTGTAAGTATATAAGGTAGTGCTAACCTGTTTCACGTAGTTGTGCCGATTAGGTGAAGCCTAAACACTGTCTAGCACAAAATAAGCACTCAGTAAGTGCTACTTACATAAAAATAATATTTTTCACTATGGTTTGTGGTTTTGATTTTAAAGATTCCAATTATGAAGTCTTCCAGCTTTCTTTTGTGAAAATATAATAGAAGGATATGCTGTAATAACTGATACTTCCGAGTGCAAGTGGTCAGGACCCAGGGTACTGCAGGGCTGTGTTTAGTAGCAAAGTGTTTCACTACAATGTGTATGAGGAAGAGGCCTCTAATCACCACAGGAAACTGACACACACAAGAGCTTCACGTAAGTGGTGTCATGATGCCTTCACTTTTCCTTTGAGGAGAAGTCCTGGGACATGTGTGATCATGTGCTACTTTATATGTGAATTTGACTGAGAGTAAAATATAGCTGATTATATGATTTCCTTAACAGAATATTGAAGGATGTTTGTTCCAAGATCCTTAAAAATCAAGAGGAATTCTAATGAGGACATCAAAAGTTGTGTAGCTAAGAAAGTCAAGCCAGAAGACGAAGACTGTCATTTGGATGAAGACAGAGGGGTTCCATGTGACGCTTCAGCTCCAAAAGAACCTGCAGCACCAGACAGGGCCAGCAGTGAATTGGGACCTTTCTCCAGGCCAGCTCACCAGGTGGCAGAGGATAACCAGGTAGCACCTGAGCAGAATGAGAAGGACAGCCCTCCTTTTGAAGAGCCTGTGAAGTCTTTTTCCAAAACACAGCGCTGGGCAGAGCCGGGGGAGCCTGTCTGTGTTGTCTGTGGCCGTTACGGAGAGTATATCTGCGATCAGACAGATGAAGATGTTTGTAGCTTGGAGTGTAAAGCGAAACATCTTCTCCAAGTTAAGGAAAGAAAAGAGAAATTAAATCTCTGCTGTCCACAGAATGCTGGTTCTGAGCCAGAGTCTCCACTTACTGCTTTTTATGTCTACAGAGAACATCCTTTTATTTCAAACCTTCAGGAAGACCAGATTGAAAATCTTAAACAGCAGCTGGGAATTTCAGTTCAAGGGCAGGAGGTCACCAGGCCCATTATCGACTTTGAACATTGTGATTTCCCTGAGGCCTTAAATCACAACTTGAAGAAGTCTGGCTATGAGGTGCCAACCCCCATCCAAATGCAGATGATTCCTGTGGGACTTCTGGGAAGAGACATTCTGGCCAGTGCAGATACTGGGTCAGGAAAAACAGCTGCTTTTCTTCTTCCTGTTATCATCCAAGCTTTACCAGAGGTAACTCATGGAATCCACATGCCTTTTCTCAGGAACAAATGCAGTATTTACCATGTTTCATCTTTGTGTTAAAGTTGGAAGCTTAGAATAAATATTTTTAACTTGTAGTCATTGGCACTCCTAGTTTATTTTGCTGCTGATAGTACTTTGAATGCAGAACATAATTTTAAAGAATTTTTCTTTTATTGTCTTGAACCAAAGGTCTCTTCATTGAAGGTCTAAAATATTCCTTACAGAACATTTTTTTTTTAAATAATAGATTTTCTATTAAAAGAATAAGCTTTTGATCCAGGGGGTAAAAATCCTGCCAACCAGATACACTGCAGTATGTGTCAATTATGCCTCCTTGGATTTTGTTTTTTGTTGTTGTTTTTTGGTACCAGAAAACAAACTCTCTACCTTACACTTGCCAAGCAGGCACTTATGCTGCTGAGCTAAATCCCCCAGCCGTGGCATTTGTATCTTGAGGAAACTGCTTTTTTAGAAAAGTTTAATTCTGTCGTAGAATTTCAAAATACTCCCTTCAGTATGACCTGTGGTTCATTTTAAAATATTGCGTCCTTGCCTTGTTACTTTATAGTGTATTAAGCACTTTCATACATTATTAGTTTACTAAGTATTTTGAGTGATTATTTTTCGTTAATACAGGTTACATATCCCTTATCTGAAATGCTAGGGCCCAGTTATATTTAAGATTTTGGAGTTTTTCTAGTTTTGAAATATTTGCATAGACTTTTTCTAGTTGAGCATCCCTAATCCAAAAATAGAAAGTTCATGAGTTTGTAGGCCCTGACTATGGCAGTGAAGGAAGGTAGTGAAACATGTGGGCAAAGAGGGGAAAGATAAGAGAGAAAAATTGGGAAAGCTAGAGTAGTAGAAGATAATGTGAGAGGTGGGTGTGATGGTGCACCCCTGTAATCACTACACTGGGAGACTGAGGCAGGGGGATTGCCATGAGTTCCAGGCCAGCTTAAGCTACATAGTGGGTTCAAGACCATCTTGAACAATATAGACCCTGTCTTAAAAATAAAAAAATTTTAAAATGTGAGGCAAAATGAAGTACTAGATATTCAAACCATAGGTCAGACACAATGGAAGGCCATAAAGCCAAAAGTTGGATATGGAAGGTCCCCACCCCCATCCACAAAAGTTGGTCTTTTGGACAAAGTAAGAAGTAGATCTATAGAAGAGGTAAGAGAGAAAAACCAGGGTAAAATGCCAAGCTCTGACCAGATCCCTATGACAGGTTTTCCTCTACAGAAGACATGGGTAGAGACTGCAGAGTCCAGCAACTACTTGTAGGAGCAAACCTTCCCATTTCCCACCTTGATTACTGCTCCTTGGCCCCAATTTTGGTCTTTCATTGTGTGTCTGTGTTACAAGAAATGACATCAATTTATGATGACTTTTGGAGAAAATCCTAATTCAGTGAGCAGAAGGTGGAAGGGCTCACATCCAGTTGGGGTCATGGAAATGCTGCCAAAGGGAAATGTTCCTGGAATCACTGAAGATTTAGTGTACATCAGCAAGAATTAACTGCTGGTGTTTCTGACTTGTTTTTTACCTCTTTGCAGAGCAAAACTCCATCTGCGCTCATTCTTACACCAACAAGAGAGTTGGCCATTCAGATAGAGAGACAAGCTAAAGAACTGATGAGTGGTCTGCCACACATGAGAACTGTGCTGCTTGTAGGGGGCTTACCCCTGCCCCCACAACTTTATCGGTTGCGACAACATGTCAAGGTAAGCACTTATTTGATAGAGTGCCTTTGAAAAATTTCATAAGCTGTGTAAGAATTAGTGTTTTGTTTTATTTCCCCTTGAGGACGAAGTAGGCTTTTAGGTAGTCTTTAAATTCTTTGCAAATAAGCCTTCAGTTCTCTTAAGTTCATTTCATATAGGAGAAGAACACAATGCATTGAGTACCCCATCATATGTCAAATGTTTTTGGATATATTCACATCCATTATCTCATTTAACCAGTCACATTTGTTCTGTGGGTGGGTTGGTATAGCCTGACTTTTGTGGTTGTGGTTTGGCTTTGGTGTTTGGTAGTAGTATGTCTGTAGGTAAGTGCCTTTGTGTCTATGAACCTGTTCTCTTGGAGTTTGAATAGTTGGTTGAATGGTTGCCTTTAAAGTCCACATGTTTAGTAAAAGGGTCGGAACAGATGCTGAACAGTTTAACTGGGCTGTAGCTCTGGTGCAAGTTCTGTGTCCTGGAGTTCTGAGCTGCTGTGAACATCAACCAGCTTCTAGGGTGGTAGGGAGGTCTTGGAGTCCCAGCGGAGAAACAGATGTCACGAGTTGGTGAGGCATTCTGGGAGGAGGGGACAGCAATGATTGGTCAGCTGGCAGGCATCTGCTGCAGTGTTCAACACCCACCTCCCTGTTGCAGAGGCAACCCAGGCCTTGCGCATGCCCAGTAAGCACTGTACAACTGAGCCACATCTGCAGCTGCAGAATTTAACAACTTCTATGAGTGAACATCAGTTTTCTTAGAGTAGTATTATAAAGATCAAATGAAATGTATTTGACAAGTTTAAAGCATAAAATGTGATGTTAAGATATTACTAATCAATAATGGGGTATTTCAAAACTTATAAAAAGATAATGGGATATTGGATCAGTGATTTTTAATGTGGATATCTGAAATGTAAGACAGGCAAAAGTGATTTTATTAATATTAAACTGTAAGTTCAGCAATATAGATTTATAAAGTAAATACTAAAAATATTTCTCATGGGCATCAAATTTGTAATTAAGTTAATAGAATTTACTACAATGTCCTGTGAGCTTCGGCACTGAATTTATTTTGTTGCCTAGAATAGAACGGAGATAAGCATGTGCAACTTCTAACAGCTATTCTTGTGTTCCCAAATGGGTAAATATGTGCAAATCCTAACAGCTTTTAAGTAACTATTCTTGTATTCCCATTCTTAAATAAGTTAACACATTGGGGTAATCTCCAGCTTGCAACATTTAGTAACTCAAGATTGGGCACAGTGCTTTCACACTTTGTAGAAACTGTCGTGCAGTACAGTATAAAGAAATTTTTTTCTCCCTGGCTTCTTGGAAATAAGTTGCTGACTTGATGCCTCAGTCACCCTCATATGCTTTAGAGTATGATTCTTACTAACACGAACATTATTCTGCATAACCACAATACATTTGTTGACTCAGTAGGTGAGCATGGATTCATTGGAATACATCAGGAATTAACATTGATATCATCTATATCTTGGAGCCCTTTCACATTTTAAGAATTTTTCCCATCTTTTTTTTTATAGTACCCATTCAGAATCACATATTGCATGTGGTTGTCAATTCTTATCTCCTCCAATCTGGAACAGTTTGTCAGTCTTCCAGTTTTTTCATGATTTTGACACTTTTAAGATTTACAAACCACAAGCCAAATTAAACCTTTGCTCCTTAAAAGAAGAAGGAGGAAGAGAAGGAGAAGAAGGAGATTTACATGCCACTTAGTTGGAAGAGCATCCCTCAGCTGATTAGGACTAACTCAGATGCTTTGTACTTTTCACTGCATTCTTTTCAGTGGCAGATTTTTGTCTTCTTTGTGACAGTTTCTCTTTTTAGCAAGTCTAAAGTTCACTTTTCCCCTTTTATATTCAGTAAATATTTTGGAAGGAGTACTTTGTGCCATGCAAACTTTTGTGTTTCACCAAACTTTCAGTTGATTCACTTCTTTATATCAGTGTAAATTCATGTTTTCCTATTTTATTCAAAGGTTTATAATCTGTTTATATTATTATTTGATTTGATGCTTCAGTTGTCCTTGATTTGCCCTGTGGAAGCACCTTCAAATTGGTCTGTGTGTCCTTAGATCATACCCCCGTTCTTTGAGTACTTCCCTGTGTAAAGAAAGTGTTCTGGACTTCTCTTGTTCTTTTCCTTGTCCAGCCCTGGAATCATGGCTCCCTCCAAGGAGTCTTGGGAATAGTGTTGAGAAACTAAGATGTGGGGCTTTTGGGCTGTCACTGTTTCTAGTACCTCATATTGGAGAGAGCTGGGAAATAAATCTAAGAGTGTGCTTTTTCATTGTATAGTTATTGAAGACTGAGACCATGGTTTACATTAAGAGTTCTAATTCTAATTCAGCGCAACAGGAATTTGCTTCAGGTTTTCTGTTTCCATATTTTTCTATATTTGTAACTCTGAGAGGGAGACACTTGCCACTCACTTGTCTTTAGATGTTTGTTGGTTTGACCAATTTTCCTACAAGAAACAACTCTTACACCATTGCCACTGTCGCCTCCATGCAGCCTTCCTTCTCACTAGGCTCCATCCTTGGCCCAGGCCTCCCCTCTGTGGAGGCCCCTCCTCACTCTGCTGCCATTCCCACGCCTCATCCTAGCTTGTGCTCCCTCACTGAAGGCATCTGAGAAAAGATAACTGCAGCATTTTTCAAGAACAAGGGCAAAATAAAAGAGCTTTTCAAGTTAAAAAAGAAAAACCTGACAGTTATTAGCAATATTACCAGTAAAAGAAGATGGTTTCGGAAAGGAAGGTCTGCATGGAAGCAAGAATGGTGAACGAAGAATAAGGTTGTTCATAAATATAAAAAACAGTGACTAAAAACAGTAGTAATAAACAACAATCTGAATTTCAAAAAAATGGAAAGTACTGGCCAACAGAGGCATATAACTACAGGGAATATGTTAAAACATTTGCCCAAGGAAAAGGTAAAAGTTTTAATTAACATTACAGTTTATTGAATTATATGTTTGTGAAGTTCAAGGGAAAATACTACAAGAATGAAAAAAGTTACAGTTTTTAAAGCAACAGGGGAGGAAAGAGGAAGAAAAGAAGTAAACTCAACCAAAAATATTAAAAGTGACTTGAAAGTTTTTGATATTTCTGAAATAGCCAAACAGATCCTTATAGTTGTATGGACAGAGAATCTTGTAACCCTTGCAAAAGATGTTAATCTTCTCAGTGGTTTTTATCATCCAGTCAGTGAAATACAATTGAATGTATTAGATCATTTGTAATTTTATTTTATACCAGACACTCTCATTTAATCCTCACAATAATTAGCATCATTTTCAGTTGTGGAGAAGATGACAGAGTCTCACACCATTATTACAAGGTAGAGCTTGGAATACTACTGAAGTTTGGTTGACCAGAGAACCTCTACTTTAGCTATTACTTCAACTACTATATTACAGAGTTCTTGAGAGCCTCCAGCAACCTTAGAAATTATTGTGCCCAGCTTCTTAGTTTAAAAATGAAACAACAAACCCAAAGAGGTTATGAACTTTGCACTTGTTCACAGGGCCAAATACCTAATTGCCTGCAAGGCCCCCCTGCCCATTGCCTGTCTCCCTTATCACCTGTCCTTCACTGGCCTCCCAGCTCAGGAAGGTCGTAGATGCTTTCCCTGTGCCTCTATCACTCACCTTGCTCACGCTCTCTGGCCCTTTAGGTTTGTGGCTTATGCTTTAGGTAGAACTAGACAGATCTCTACCTTGGTGGCCTACCATCCTTATCTCATTAGTGTTTGTTTGTTATGTCTGTTTCTTCCTTTATGTTACAGGGTATCTGAGAGCAGGAACTGTTTGACATATGCATCATTAAATTTTGAGTACTTAACACAGAATCATATATTAACCACTTTAATAAAAATTGAATGAATGAATGAATGAATGAATGAATATTATTTAATTTCCAAATTTGCTTTTTTCTCTTTTATTCAGGTTATCATAGCAACCCCTGGACGACTTTTGGATATAGTAAAACAGAACGCTGTAGAACTCTCTGGTATAAAAATTGTAGTGGTAGATGAAGTAAGTAGCATTTAAAAAGCACTGGTCACATAATTTTATATAATTTATGGAAAGTACGTTATGGTTATGTAGTTTTGTATATTCAGGGGCATTTTCTTCCCCCAGAGGAAAAGATGCACAGTCTTTGCAAAAATTACAGTAGCGTTCTGAGCAGGTTCCTGTGTGGTGCTGAGGTGTGGCACACTGACTCAATCTAGAGCGTCGTCTCCTAGGTGACAGCCAGCACTAATTCAACAGGTACTGTATTGACAGTGATAAGGTTTTAAACTTTTAATGCTTTATGTCATCTGTCCACAAAATCAAAGGAATCAGGGACAACTAATTATTAACAGGATTTGTGGAAGTAACTAGTAGTGCTTTGTTTGGTACCTTTTTGTACTTTTTTTTTTCTGTGTAGAGATAGTCATCTGTGGTTGTGCTTTTTTTCTTTTGTTTTGTTCTAATATATCCTAGGACATTTTATACTTGTGGCTTCTATAATACGGTGAAGTAAGTGCATTATTACGTTGTATTATATTCCATCATGCAGACAAGAACGAGATCACATAACCTGGTGCCAGTCTACACTGGGCATGTACTGTCCCTGCCTACAGGGCACATGTATGTTCCCATGTGTTCCCCAGCAGTGACAGAGCAGAGGTATGATATTACCCCCAATAATAGAACTGTGGGTCACAGGTGCTGGCCAATGACAGCATCCTGGCTTGCTTTGGGGGCCTCAGTAAGTAGCATACCAGTGGGATACCAGTGGAAGTGGAAGGAAAATGTAGCTAAGCTGGGGGATTTAGCTCAGTGGCTTAAGCGCCTGCCTGGCAAATGCGAGGTTATGAGTTCAATCCCCGGTACCAAAAAAAAAAAAAAAGAAAAAAAAAGAAAAAGAAAATGTAGCTAAAACCCTCAAGACCAGGGTGTGGGCATTTTCACCATCTCCTGTGAGACCTAGGTTGTAGGTTGTTTAGTCTTTTAGAGCAGTTACAAGGATGAATAATAATTGCAAAAATGTCTCATAGGCCAAAAAGTCCTAAAGAGATGTAAAGTAATATTTTTCAGTCCATTAAAAGGCCTGCAAAGTCAGCATTGTCCTGGCACGCCCTTCTGGTGGAACTGATTTATTGCATCCACTTAATCATCAGACTGATTGCTGGTGACTGGGCTTCCCTTTGTTGACGAGTCCGTGAGAAATGATTCTTGTGTAGAACTTAAAAGTCAGGTTCCATTCATCCTCACTGCTCTTCACAACCTTTTCATTTTCTTCAATTAGCAATAGGGCACGTCAGTGCTGTGCTTAGTGGTAAGGTTAAAAAGAAGTATCCATTCAGCAAACGTTCTCAGTACCACTAGTCCAGATCCTTGGCATTTAAGGAATCTGGTTTCTGTGTGTTCTAGAGAGGAAGTGAGCTGATCATGTTGCTTAGGTACTGGGGCTGAAGTCAGCACAGAAGTATGATTTAGATAGAGGAAGAACAACCCTGGGGAAGTTCGGACAGAATTGCAGAGAGCTTTTGAATGCCATTTAAACTTCTGTATCTGATTGATTTCACTTAACATTCTAAAGCCAAGCTCAAATAGTTTACCAAGCTCAAAACATACCCACATGTCCTTTTCTAAAATTAAAGGTACAACTATAATTTATGGGGTCATTTCTATGGCTGCCTTCTTCGTCTCTCATATTCAGTCATCAGAAGATCATAAATAATTACTTTACAAGACTCATAAACTTGAAGTAAGGGCACAAACATTATGCCATGTACTAAGATACAAAAGTACTCATTTGAGATTATTATTTTACTCATTGAGATTATTTTGGCAAGTAGTTTCTGGAAGTACCAGAGAGTAAATATAGGCCTTGGCTGCCATTATGGTCTCTGTTGCAACAAACCTGTACAACCAGAGTCTTTGTAAAAATGACTGAGTATGTCTAGGTTCCACCAAACCCTTTTATTTACAAAAGCAAGAAAAGGTTGGAAATTTTCCTGAATGCCTTATTTTGCCAACCAGGAATGAAAGCTGTTAATACAGTAATAAGACTATATATGCTAGATGAATTGTTCAGGACCAAGAAGGTAAAAAAAAAAAAAATGAGAGTAAGTATATTGACACCGTATAAAAATGGCTTCTTAAAGGTAATGGAATTCAACCTGGGCCACAAAAAAAAAAAAAAAGAAAGAAAAAGAAAAAGATTTAGGAAATAGAGGATGTATTAGATATTCATAGTGAAGAATCTAACATAAGCAGGGTCAGAAAGTCCAAGTGCCTAATGTGGATGAGGTGGGGACAGAAAAGAGACCAACCAGCGTGAAGACTTTTCTTGAGAAATAATAGGAAGCAGAGTTGGCTAGCTTGGGTGGGGTCAAATTATAGAGGGCCTTGAAAGGGAGGCAGAGGAGTTTTGATTTGATGTGGGAGACAATGAGGCTTTCTAAATTATTGAGTTGGGGTGTAACATGTTGAAAGTGGTGGTTTAGGAAGATTATTCTACTGCTCAGTACAGGAGAAATTAAAAGAAGAAAGACTGTGAGGCAGAGGAGCCAGAAGTCCAAACAAGGGGCAAAGGGGTCAGGGACAGGAAGGAGGTGATGGGATTTGAGGGTTATATTTGAGAGTCACTGTAAAGTAACTTTATGATCTTCTGATGACTGAATATGAGAGATGAGGAAGGCAGCCGTAGAAGCGACCCCGTAAATTATAGTTGTACCTTTAATTTTAGAAAAGGATACGTGGGTATGTTTTGAACTTGGTAAACTATTTGAGCTTGGCTTTAGAACGTTAAGTGAAATAAATCAGATATAGAAGTTTAAATATTGCATGGTTTCTCTTAGAAACCCAAATTATAAATAAAGAGCAAAACAAAAGATAATAGGAAGTAGAGAGATCTTTCTCACGTGGGAAGGTCAAGATATGGAGGGAAGGGAGAGGAAGGAAATTAAAAAATTAAGATATTAGGTAAATGTTCCAAATCTACACAAGAAATGTAAACATTCTGTACTGCAAACATGTACTAATAAGAATGCTGAATTTAATATGAACGATGGACCAAGGGGAATTATATATACATTTAAGAAAGGTGCTTTGGAAGCCACTTGGCCTAATGATTTCTCTAAGGGAAAGAGGCTGGAGAGCGATGAGCAGAGAGACTAGAGCAAAGGGCCTGGCTTGGAAGAGGAATCAGTAAAGTGAAGTGGTCTGAGAGACAGAGAAGAACTAAGAACAAGTGATACTCCTGCGGGAGAGGAGGGTGACACAGGAACAGTGAAGGGTGAAAACTAAGATAATTTCTTTAGAATCTGAAAATTCTGCTGTGTCACTTGTGTCTCGTCTGAGACCTGTCTTTTGGCCTTAGAGTTTTCTACCTTCTCCTGTCAGTGATCAAAGCTCTGAAACCTCCCCTCACCGCCCTGGGCAGACTTTAGGCCTTCTTTCCTCTGCTTGGTTGAACTGCGCACAGACCTTACTTAGTATGTTCTCAGCCATAGCCAGGTAAACAAGTGCAGTGTTTATCCAAGTTTCTGTAAAAGTAAGAATAACCTGGCATGTTCAGTGAATGCAAGACCAGACCTCTCACGAATGTTCTCATTCACTCAGTTTGAGCCAGAGTCCAGGAATCGTTAAAAACTCATTCTAGGTGATGCTTAACTTTGGAGAGGTGTGGAGCACACTGACTAGTAGGCTGCCTGACATATTGTTAGGGCCTTGTTCAGTGTTTAGAATTAATGAACGTTTATTTATGAGATATATTTTAAGGTTTTTGGTATTCTATGCACTGTTACTGGTTTTGAGGGTATGGGGAAAGCAATACAGATGAGTTCTCTGCCTCATGAAACAGACAAATGTCACTACCCAAAGTAATACAGTGAGTAGATTGGTAGTTGCAGACTCTCTGGGAAGAGGCTGTTTATGCTGAGCTCTGAATGAGAAGGAACCAGCCATGCCGAGATCCATCTCAGGCAGTGATGGGAAACATTTTAGAGATAGAGTGCCCTAACTGCCTGTGACAGCATCCCTTGTCACAGCTTCTCCTTTTCAAGCATGCACACGGCCCCTGTGTGTGTTGTTAACCGATGGTCGACTACCGGGGCGATGCTGGGGTGACTCGGCTGATGTACTCTGTGTGCCATGAACTCACCACCACCGATCTGAGGGGAGACTGTTGCAGACAGGACAGCCAGTACCCAGGTGCTGAAATGAGAAAGTATGTGGGGCACTTGGAATAGAAAGAAGGCTGGTGCACTGGAGTCAAGAAGAATGAGGGAAAATGGTAGGAAATAAAGTCAGAGAGGTGAGTGTGGAAATGTGTATGATTTTAGGCTGTGTTTAGATGTTGGATTTCATTCTAAGTGTGGTGGGAAACTGCTGGAGCATTTAAGCAGGGCGTTTATAACACCTGACATACTCTAGAAGAATCCCTGTGGTGGCCTGAGGAGAAGGGGTCATGGAGTAGTGATGACAGGCATGGGAGCATCTTCTCCAGAGAGTTGGGGATAAGTAGCTTTTGGCATGTGTCAACAGAATTATAATGGATTTGAAGTGTGTGGTGAAGGGGAGATGAGTAGGAACTTCCAGTGATGCCATTTCATGGGATTTGGACTGGAATAGGAAAAGGTTTGGCAGGGAGGGAATATGAAATTCTGGTTTGAGAATGTTAAGTTTGAGAGCCCCCTTAGAGCCAACTGGAGATGTCTAGCTGGCAGTTAGTTTCTACTACTGGAGTTCAGAGAAGCATTGTGGCCAGAGGTAAGGTTGTGGGAGTGTTTGATTTATATCTAGTACTCAGGACCAGGAAGTGTATCCATCTTCTCTAGAGAAGGAAGACCCATGGGGAATAGGAAGGGCCTGCTCTGGAGCTTATGGGGCTTCCCAGCAAATAAGAGAGAGTTCAACATATAGAGACTGGACAGAAAATAAGTCTGAAAATAGAGTAGCCTCTGAGAGAAGAGAAAAAAATATTTTTTCGTGACAAAAATATTTGAAGGAGGTGGTAATAATTATCTTATAAGCTGTAATTTAAATATATATTTTAAGTATATGAACATTATAAGTTTTGATTGACTCATTTGTTTTTGTGTCAGACCATACATTAAGACCGTATGTACATGATTTGAAAGCAGGGTTTTTTTTTTTTTTTCTATTTTTTGAGACAGAGGTCTCACTGTGTAATTCAGGCTGTCCATGAACTCACTAAATAGCCCATGCTGTCCTTGAACTGCAGCAGTTCTCCTGCCTCAGTCTTCTGAGGATTGGGATTACAGACATGCACCATGCCTGACTCTTCAAATGTCACACAGCATTTCAGCTTCATATTTATAATGCAGATGCTAAAGCCAAGTCACCAAGCCAGCCCCACCCCTTAATCACCATGTAATATGCCTCAGTTTCCTGATCAGTAAAACTGGGTTCGTAATAGTGACTTTCTGGCAAGATTTAGATGACGACATGTGCTTGCTATATAGTAAATGTTCAGTGAATGTAAATTTTGAAGCACAGTTAGCAACTCAGTGAAGATTTGGTAAGTGAATGGTAAGAACGAAGTTTTGGTAACGGAAGTCAGATTTTTAGACATTAAGGTAGTCATGAGTAATGAGAAATACAGCAAGTGCTAAAAAAACAGTTCCAGATAATTTGGGCAAAGTTTGTTTGACAATTAGGACACATTTATGTGTACCACTTTTTCTTATCTTTAAGCTTATGTCCTGCCATTGCATTTTCAAAGTAGCTTTGTTTTAGTTGCAAGAAGTTCTCATATTTCAAACACTACGTGTACACACACACTTTGTTTTTGTAGTACTCGGGACTGAACCCAGGGCCTTTCCACTAATCCCAGTCCCGAATGTATTTTATTTATTTTGAGGTAGAATTTCATTGAGTTGTCCAGGGTGGGCTTGAACTTTTGATCTCCTGCCTCAGCCACCCAGAGCGCTGGGATTACAGCTCTGTGCCATCACCCTGATTCTCAAACATATTTATGTCCACTGGGATTACAGCTCTGTGCCACCACACCTAATTCTCAAACATATTTATGTAGTACTTTTATTTATAAGAATTTTTCAGAGCATATATTTCAATTTTAATCTGCTGATAACCCCTAAGATAGGAAATAGATTAAGAAGTAGGAATAAAGGTTTAGAAAGAATAAGAGTTCTCCTAAGGTCTGATTCCTAATGACTTTTAAAAAATGCAGTTTAGTTGGAGACTCTGTATGTAAGTATTGTCTTTGTGTAATATAAATGAAACAAAAGTTTCATGAAATGACAGTTATCCTTGCTACATGTGGGTTTTCTATTCTGTTATTTTGTATCCTATCATATTTTCTCTTGGATTTTCTTGTGATGCTATTCATGGCTGCTTCTACCTTTCAAATTGGTAATTGTATTTTATAAGTAATCTGTAAACATTAGAGAAAAGCTGAGAAATGGAAGAGAAGGACCCATGTCCCTAGAACTTTAACCATAATTAGTATATTTCATTTCAACCCTTTTCTCCAGTGCATAGTTTGTAAGAGGCCTAGAGAGTTCAGACTTTAATCTGTACACACTGGGAGCCCTGGAAGGATTTAAACAGGGATGTTTTATAATCAAACTGGTGCCATGGATGGGAATAGCCTGGAAGCAAGAAGACTGGTCCCCAGGATCGGAGCCAAGTTGGAGGTATTGGGGGGTAGGGAGAGGCGTTTCTAGACATACTTAGGAGACTGAAGGTAAGGAAAGTTGTGGTCATGTCTGAATTGTGGGATAGAAAGGCAAGTTTAACTTCAGTTCTTTTGTATCTGTCAAGTCTTCTGTAGTGAGCATGTTCTGTTATTTAAGATATTTACTAAAAAGATGAAGATTGTCTTTGCATTGAGCACTTGGGGGTGATTTGTCCCTCAGAGAGTGGTTCTAAGGAGGGTTGGGGGTGGGTGGATGGCATGGTAAGTGGAAGTGAAAAGCTGGAGCAGTGACAGCAGTTCCGGACTCCTTTCAGAATGCCTGCAGAAGAGAAGCAGAAGGCACTCATTTCTAAAGGCCCGGATGTGTTCTCCAAGACAGGAGATGCAAGGCCGTCTGTAGGGACATGTGGGACTGTGGAGGAAAGTGGCAGTGTTGGCAAGGCTGCTGTGCCTGTGTGTGCACAAGCATGTGTGTTCTTTGTGGCCCACAGTTACTGGAAACATAGACTGGGACTTACACTGTAGGCAGTGCCCTAAGCATCTTCTGTGCTTCGTACTCCATCTCATTAATGCCTATAACAGCACTGCAAGATAGTTATTGCAATGTTGAATATCCTTAATCCAAACACCTACAATCCCAGATGCTCCAAAATTCAAAACATTTTGAGTGCCAACATGACATGAGAGGAAAATGCCATACCATGAAACTTTATTTCATGGACAAAATTATTAAAAATATTATATAAAATTACCTTCGGGCTAGATGTGTCTGGTGTATATGAAACAAATGAATTTTGTGTTTAGATTTGGGTCCCATCCCTAGGATATCTCACGTGTATACAAATGTTCTAAAATGTGAAAAAAAAGTGCACAACTCAAAACATTTCTGAGCTCTAGCATTTTGGATAAAGAATACTCAGTCTGTGTCTCATTCTCATAAGAAAAAAATCTAAGGCTTAGCGCTAAGTAACTTGCTTAAGGTTATAAGTGGAACCAGGATCAAACTCACCCTGTCATGATTATATTTCAGATTTTAAAAATTTCATAGAATTAATATTAAAACAAGCATTTAAAGTTTAAATCACAGTACATTAGTGGGCACTTAAAATACTGTTCCTTCATTTAAAATAGATAACCTGTTGTTACCAGACTCTAGATACCCGAGTTGTATTAGAACATCAAGTTAGCCGTAACCTTTTATTTTTTTAAAGGCAACACTAATTTAAATTTTTTTCTATTTGCTTACTAACTCATTTATTGTTACAAAAGCAACACAGAAATGTATTCATGTGTGAAAGCCCCTATGTAGTCTATGTTTTATAACAAAATACCTTAGGCTGGGTAACTTATAAACAACAGGAATTTATCTCTGATAGTTCTAGAGGCTGCATAGTACATACGAAGGCACTAGCAGGCGCCACGTCTGATGAGTGCTGGAGGGTGGCGCCCTCCTGCCAGGGCTCACGGCAAGAGCAGGGCGCAGCTCCCTTCAGCCTCTTGCAAGGGCTCTAAATCTCGTCTGCACAGGGTGAGCTCTTCTGACTTAATCCTCTAAAAGACCTGACCTCATCATACGATTAGATTGGGGGTAAAGTTTCAAGATATGAATTTTGGGAGTGTACAAAAATAAAGACCATACAGCCCCCAACATTACATTTTTAATATAAAATAATACTTTATTATAAATATACTACATAGTCATAGTTAAAAAAAAATTGAACTGTAAAAATAGTGAAATCCCCCCAAAACTCATTTCTTGAGTATATATATATAAAGTATTTTGTAACATAAGTAGTATATTATACAGTGTTCTTATATACTTTGCTTTTTTATTTTTACTCTAGTAATTTATTCATTGTCTAATAAAGGACTTTCTGATAATTTTGCATGACAGTGTAATGTTGTGATATATGAATTTGCCATTATTTACTGTAGTGTCTCTTACTGATGGGTATTTAGGATGTGCATGGTTTTTGCAAGGATTAATAATGCCGTAACAGGAATCCATATGTCATTATAAACAGTTCATAGTTGTATCTGACATTTTCCCCACATACCTGTAATCCCAGCACTGTGGGAGTTAAGGCAAGAGAATCAAAAATTCAAGTTCAGCCTGGACTGAATTGTGCAAGACTGTCTCCAAAAAACCAAAAATGGGCTGGGCATAGAAATCAGTGTAAAGGGCAACCCACTCGGGACCCCTTCTGTCTCTTCAGACTGAAGCTTTCTCTCAATAAATATATTCTACTCATAAAAAAAAGAAAAGAAAAAAGGAAATCAGTGTAAAAGCCCTTTGTTCAGCCCCCAGTGTCACACATACAAGAAAGAATCCTGTGGCTTTTTTGTCTTTTGACATTGTTTGTGATATTTTTCCTACATAAGCATTTTTAATTTTTTATGTTCTTAATTATAACAATGTTATCTTGGGTTACCTGGGTTTTAATGTCAGGACTAACATTACGATGCTTTTATTTTAGGCTGATACCATGCTAAACATGGGCTTTCAACAGCAAGTTCTTGACATTTTGGAAAACATTCCTAATGACTGTCAGACCATTTTGGCTTCTGCCACAATTCCAGCTAGCATAGAACAACTAGCAAGCCAGCTTCTGCATAACCCTGTGAGAATCGTCTCTGGAGAAAAGAACCTACCATGTCCCAGTGTGCGTCAGATTATCCTGTGGGTAGAGGACCCAGCCAAAAAGAAGAAGTTATTTGAGATCTTAAATGTGAGTGACACAGCTACATGTTTTGTAGACTGGATTTGTATTTCCCACACCCTTTTAAGAGAATTATTTCTAGAGGCAACTTTTGGTGAATTTGGTCTACATTGATAAATTGATTTAATAATAAATTGCTTCACCGCCATCAGACTTGAGTGAAGATCAAATAAATCTTTATTTGTGAAAACATACTGAGTAAGTGCAGGTTGGCTTTTCTTTTGCTTTTTATAGAAAGATATTTAAATATTAAGATTATTCCTTAAGAATATTTACTTTCAAAAAGTCTCAGTATTTTCATACATATAAGGTGAGGTTTAAGATATTTCTTGGATGTCTTGTCCTTGATAAGTTTTTAACTGTGACTGATTTAAACAGAAATTTCTTAAGTGGGTGATACAGTATGTGCAATGTAGTTACTTGCAAGTATAGTATTGAGCTAACTGGTTTTTATTGACTCATGAGCAGAATTTAGAACTGTATTAATTGCACTTAAAATGTGTAGAATATGTTTGCAATTTAATGATGTAGAAATGTGAAGGGCTATAGACTAGCTTCTGTTTGTACATATTTTAAAGAACATGTGTTTTTAACACAACATGCCTTTTTTCTTCCTTAAAATATGTATAAACCTTTCCTTAACTAATTTTTATTAATGCTTTCAGAGCAACTTCTCATTGTAAATTATAGCAATAATTTTAAATGGTGTTTTTGGCTTTTCAGGATAAGAAGCTCTTTAAGCCCCCGGTGATAGTGTTTGTGGGCTGCAAGTTGGGAGCAGATCTGTTAAGTGAGGCAGTGCAGAAAATCACAGGTCTAAGTAGCACATCAATACACTCAGAGAAGTCTCAAATGGAAAGGAAAAACATACTTAAGGTTTGACATTAAGTTTTCTTCTTTTTCCTGTAAATCTATTTTGCCTTATTTTCAAGAGACAGTGTATTTCCAGATGGGTTTTAAAGCAGACCTTTTTTTTAAGAATGTGAAAATTTCAGGCAACCAATAACTGTGAAGTTAATTATTCCTGTTGCCCAGGCGTCTGTGTTTTGGGAGCAGTATGCCTGTTTTCTGGGGATTATATACTAAATGGATTACTAGTTCGGAATTCATCATTTCTGAAATCAGATCAGTTTGGTCTGGAGCAGAGCAGTAATTTATCTTGGAAAAAGATTTGCCTGAGGGTAAATTAATAGAACAAATTGCTTGGGGGTTGGAGAGAATTTAAGGTACAAACATTTTTCAGGTGTAACAAGACTTTATTGAAAAAATACGGTACAAATATCAGAGAAGAAAGAAAAGATGTCAGAATTACATAAAACCATATAAAATAAGTTCTGATTTAATCCTTTTGCTTCTTTGGAAAGGGATTGCTGGAAGGAGAGTATGAAGTTGTGGTGAGCACAGGAGTCCTGGGACGAGGCCTGGACTTGATCAGCGTCAGGCTGGTTGTGAACTTTGATATGCCTTCAAGTATGGATGAGTACGTGCATCAGGTAAAGAGGCTCTGCCTGTGGGTGCATTTGGTTCATGAGTTTTATTGAGTAAGGCTTTGTCAGTATGATGTTAAAAAAGGACATAGACCTATATACTTCTACTCTTAATATATGCATGCATATAAACAAAATTTTGTTTTTAAAGGCTATCTGTATGCCTAAAATGCATTTTAAAAAACTGATTGGTCACAGTGGTCACACCTATAATTCTAGCTACTCAAAAGGCCAAAGTAGAAAAAAATAAAATAAAATAAAAAAAGGCCAAAGCAGGAGCGTCATTAATTTGAGCCCAGCCAGGGCAGCACATGCAGATCTCTATAAATGAATGCACAAATGAATGAATGGCTGAGACTGTAGCTCTGTGTTCCCTGGGGTCAATTCCCTAGGACACTAATTGGGAATATTTAAAAAAAAAAAAAAACAACCCCTGAAATGTTTACTAAAAAGAATTTAGATACTAAATTTTTTCTTATGTGAACACACTAATTGCTTTATAGTCAGAAAAGGAACAGCTGCTTAAAATGATTGTTTTAGGTTGATATATCTGACCAAAATAAAATTCACCCTTTAGTACAGTGTTAGTTTTTTAGGAATCTTGTCTTCATCTGTACTTCATATCCTTATTTGTTCTAGTCTTTCACCTTTTAAAATTTTGTTCCTTTCTTTTGCTGCCAAAGGTAACAGTAGCTTCTCTTTCTCACAGAAATAGAGCTTTCTTTCAGTGCCACACTATCTCCCTGCCTGCTGCCTGTCTTCCTTCTCGGGCATCACTTACAGTCCTGCCAGGCAGAGCCTTTCTCTGATGCTCTTAAAATCACCTTTGAATGCCACATTTACTTGACTCGCCCTCTGAAGTGCTTTTGGTACTTGTATTTTTGGTACCACCTTATTTACCTACCTATCAGTGAGCTGAGTATCCCACAGCAGTTAATTGGTCAAATAACTGGTCTGCTTTCTTTCAGACTTTTACTAATTTTGGTTTGATACTTTTTTTTTCTGATTTTTTTTTTTTGGTCAGTACCGGAGATTGAACTTACAACTGCCGCTTGCAAGGCAGGGGCTTATACTGCTGAGCCCTTGATTTTTACTAATTTTGAATGGAAATCTTTCTAAAATAATATGAAACTCCTTTGCTTTTTAAAGAGTATGTGGGTTATAATTACTTAACCTTTCTTGCTGTCCCAAGACCTACTCTATGACTCCCAATTACTCACTGTGTTCCGTGCTGTAAAACAGCAATGGCTTCAGGAATTGGGAATCTATGGAATTTCTTACATCTACTCAGAATGGCTCCAGAACTTTGTATTTTTCTAGTTCTGGGTCTTGTTGGTTTGTTTACTTGCTTAGGTGGTTAAAGTATGTATCCACATGATAACAAATAATTTAAATAATGAAAGATATTGAATAAAAAGGCTTTTTCCTATTGCTTTTTACCTTTTAGTAGTTAACTGTACAGAAAATATAAACATACATATACATATACGTGTACACACATATATAGTTACGTATACATATCACACATAGGTAAATGGAACCTCATCATACCAACCATTCTGCATCATACTTTATTAAATGTGCCTTTGATGTCTTCCCTCATCAGGACACATAATAGGTACCATTTAGCAAATGTTAATTTGTATTGAATGCTTACTGTGTGTCCACGTACTCCTCTGAGCTCTTTAAATGATCTTTTACTTATTTAATCTGGGTTGTTTTGTTTCAGCATTTGCAAGGTAATATATTGTTTGAATGCACTATTACTATTTAACGTAACCTTTTGATGGATAATCAAATGTTGCTAGTATTTTTGGTGTAAATAATGCTGCAGTAATCCTTCATGTGCTTATCTGTGTGAGTAACGTGGATTCTGCCAGGTGTGGTAATGTGTGTGTCTGGTTCCTACTACTTGGGAGGCTGAATTGCTTGAGCCCAGCAGTTCAGCCCAGTTTGGGCAACACAGTCAGATCCTATCTCAAAAACAAAAACAAAAAACCAATTCCTAATAGATAATAGAATAGGTAAGTTAAAGGATGTGTATTTAGAATTTAGAATTACAATAGGAATTGCTGAGTAGTATCTCCTTTTTAGTTTTAGGAATAGGGAGATTCTGGGAGAAGTAACTTAACATTTGTTAACATCAGCTGTATTTTAGAATTTGGAGATGATTTTAGTTATTTTTTAACAACTGTATCTGTTAAATTATCTCAATAGACGTTATCCACATGCTATATAGATCATTCATCTAAAGTGAAAATTTATTCATAGAGTTGTGCAACCTTGTTGAAGTCGTTCAGAACAATGTTACCATCTTGAAAAGCTACCCACTTCATCCTCAGTCTACATCACATGTGTACGCACACATACTTCCTGCTCGTAACCACTTCTCAGTCTACTTCCTGTCTCTAGGTTTTTGTCTACTGTGTATTTCATGTCAGTGGAGTCATGCACTGTGTGTTCTCCAGTGACTTGCTTTCACTTAGCATGTTTTGTGTTGACTGTATTGTATCATGTACTACCACACAATTTTTTACTGCAAAGTAATACTCTATCCTGTGCATGTACCACCTAAGCTGTTATATCCACTTGGGTTTTAATTTCTGTTGGATTGGTACCTAGAAATAGAATTGCTGGGTCCCATAATAGCCTTGTTTAACATTTTGAGGACTTTCTCAGTTGTTTTACTATTTTACATTCCTACCAGCAATATATAAGTTCCAGTTTTTCCACAGCCTTGCCAACAATTGTTATCTTTCTTTTAGATGAGAGTCATTCTAGTAAGTATAAAGTGGTATTTTATTGTGGTTTGACTCACATTTTCTTTATAGCTTAAACAGAATTTCATATGTGCTTGTTGGCTATTTGTACATATATTTTCTTTTGAGAATGTCTATACACATTTGTCCATTTTAAAATTGAATTCTCTTCATTATGTTTAGAAGTTTTTTTACTTGCCCTCAGACTGTTACCAACATACATGATTTGCAAATACTTTCTCCAAATCTGTAGATTGTAGCTATTGCTTCTATTATTTTTATTGGAACAGTTCAATAATATACTCAAGCAAATCAGGTAAAAATAAAAGCTCATATTGAAATACAGTGTTCATTTCCCTCACTTCTCATTCTCTTTCCCTAAAGGCTATTCCTTTCAACGTTTTTTTTAGAGGTTTCTTCTTTTACAATGTAAAAATACGCTGTATGTTTATAGGTACCACCTATTTTAAAAAATATTTCCAAATGTGAACTTTAAGATTTGCATTTTCTTTTTTCTTTTCGCTTTCTTTTTTTCTTTTCTTTTCTTTTTTTGAGACAAAGTCTCACTATGCAGTTTAGGCTGGCCTTAAACTCACTTTGTAGGCCAGGCTGACCTTGAAATCACGTCCATCCTTTGTATCTTGGCCTCCTGAGTGCTGGGATTATAGGCACGTGCTACTATACCAGGCTGCATTTTTGATTAATGAAAAGAAGTTAACTGTGACTGCGTGTTTTTCCCATCTTTTGAAGAGTTTCACAGTATATTTTCATTATGTACTATATTTGGAGACTTAGTGCCTCATTATGGGTTCCCATAAGAAATTTGTATGCATTTAAATCTATCAAATTGAGAATTAACTGTGCAAAACTGAATGAGTTTGAATCTACCACATCAGGGCACTTTAGTATCCTAAGCAAACAGTCCTCTTGTGGTTAAGACAAAGGCTTTCAATTTTTTCTAAAACTCACTTGCAGGCATTCAGAGACATCTCTATCATCACCCACCCACCCCCTGCACACACATTGTTAAACTGAGGTGCCAGTTTCACAAACAATATGTATTTTTATGGGTGACCACTCTTTTTGTGTGAGCTATTTCATAGCACACATTGGTGGCAGCCCACTAGATATCTTGATCTCATAAATGTATTGAGATCTTTGTTCAAAAAATCCTATTTGAATGTTAATCTTAGTACAGTGTCTTTAAATAATAGTCTTCATTTCAGTAAACAGTAAGATTTTATGTGAAGTATTTTTTGTTTGTTTGTTTGGTTTTTTTTTTGGTACCAGGGATCGAACTCACAACCTTGTTCTTACCAGGCAAGCACTTGAGTCACTGAGCTAAATCCCTGGCTCCATGGTATTTTTTTTTTTTTGTTTGTTTGTTTTTGTTTTTTTTTTTCATGTGAAGCATTTTGAAGATGTCCTTTGTATTTTATTTCAGATTGGAAGAGTGGGGAGATTAGGTCAGAATGGAACAGCAATTACTTTCATCAATAACAGTTCAAAAAGACTCTTCTGGGATATTGCAAAAAGAGTGAAGCCCACAGGATCTCTTCTTCCCCCACAGTTATTAAATTCTCCTTACCTTCATGACCAGAAGAGAAAGGAACAACAGAAAGACAAAGGAACACAGAATGACCTGGTTACAGGAGCTAATCTTATGGACATTATTAGAAAACATGATAAAAGCAATTCTCAAAAGTGATTTGTTATGCCACTTTGAGTCTTTTTTTATTGTGAATTTTCAGCAAATTTTCTATAAATTATTACTATATGGTTTGAGAATGTACATGAAATAAAATAAATTTTAAGATATATTTTTACTTTAATAAATTGATGCTGCAATACAATATTTATTTTCCTTCTTGTCATAAATTAACAAAACCAGAAAGTGAACCTGTGAAGTAAAATAAAACTTTCACTTTTGAACAATGTGTTACTTGGTTTTTGATTATTTATGTTTTGTGTGCATGACAGAGTCTTACTATGTAGCCCGGGCTGACCTCAAACTCATCGTCCTGCCTCAGCCAGATGTGTCTTCCCACATCTGGTTGTTTTTGTTTATTTTTTGTTTTTAAAAATAATCCTCAGAGCTACTGTTGAGTCAGAACTGTCCAACACAGCAGGGTGTCTCATGCACAGTGGTGGTTTTGGCTTATGCCTATGGTGACAGATGCATAGCCTGGTGAATTACTATTGAATGTTAGGAAGAAAGGAAATGATTGAAACTGAAAAAAAAATGGTGAGAATGAACCACCTTTAAAAAATAAATTCAAAATATCTGTGTTTCTTGGCTGTTTTCTCTTCAGCTTGGTTAATACATTTTTAATGTCTAATATGCACTGCTTATCAAAATAATATTACTTTATACTAATGTTGCTTTGTATCACAGCTCTTTATTTTGCTAGTTCAAATAATAGTTTTAAATATTGAAAGGAAGAACAGGTGCTTGGCTTTGGTATAGTGTAAAAACTGGTGGCATCAAATTATTTGGGGAATTTACATGGTTTATTGCACAAATACTGACACATAAACTTTCTAATATCAGCATCCTCCCTAAGGGATTGTGGGAGCAATTTAGCCTACATTTTTGCCTACAAAGTCCCCATGTAGGTAGTTTTTTAGCAGTGTCCTATCTAAAAGAATAAAAAGAGTCAGAGGTTCCCTGATGTGGCCTGGCCCTCAGGGCTCTGGCCCTGTTTCTGTGTGTTTGCTAACTGTTGGGTGATGAGTAGGTTCATTTTAGGAGAACAGGCATGAGCATCTGCCCGGGTACTGTAGCAGAGGTGCACTGCAAGGCTTACCTCAAAAGCGTTAGCATACTGCTTAGTGTATACCAATTCCCTAAATCTGTTAATGATTACTAGAGAACAGGGAAGTTTCTCGTGTATTTATTTACAAATAAAAATGGAGTAGCTAGAAAAATAAGATGACATTGTGAATCACCACTTACAGGTGTCTGTATTTAAACAAATGCATTATGAGGGTATAATGTCTTCCCTGTCAGTGTACCCTGTGACAGTTCAACCAGTGTTCCCAGCACTGTAGTCACTGCATACCCTTCTCCAGCTGCCTGTTACATTAAAACCGGTGTGCTGCTGCTGTCACTGTAAATGTTTGCCTTGCATTGGGCGCTGTTGGATGCCCTTTCTGAAACTTAATGTCTTATGAGGAAAGAGCTAGTTTGCAAGGTCATTGTGAGAAGTTATTGTGATAGAAACCTGCTTCACACTCTTTCCCTCTCATTATACAAGCTTCAGTCTCCTTTACCAGCTCTTTCTGCCCTGTGGATCTCAGCTCTTGGCTTCTGCTTCTCAATCCTAACGATTTTTATCTTGACAATCTCTTCTGTCCCATTTCTTCTGTTGTCTGGGGTACTACAACGCTGTGGTTCCCTCAGTTATGTATTTTACAGACCATAACCTTAAACTTAAAAAATTGATGCCAATGTTGCATTTTGTCTTAATTAAATTTTTTTTAAAGTTACCATTATTTAGTGATGAAAGAACATGCAGTACAAAACAAGGAAAAAAGACTGAACAAGGGCCAGTTCTTCCTAAGACACCAATGTACTATATTATAAAGATTTTAAATAACAGATTTTTCATGGAGAATTATAATGCAGTTTGAAACCTTAATCATCTGAAATGACTAATCCCATACTCTTGCCGTTTGTTTTATTCTTCCAGTAAATGTATTATATGACAAAGGTACTGCATGAACTTTTTGACTTCTTTATTGCTACATCAAAGCAGACCTCTTTTATATATTAAACACCTTAATTTTTTTTGTCTTATCTGGGTCAGCTACCTTATTTTTTTAACTGATGTTAAAGTAAAAAGTACTAATGGAGTACCATATAATGTTTGATACATACATTTTGCATAATTTTAAAATCAGGTTAAACATTTATTGCCTCAAACATCTATGTGTTCTTTGTAGTGAAAGTTAAACACCTTAAGTATAAATGGCTTTTAAATTCTGGAATATTCAGTGTTACTTTATAAAATATTTTGTACGTGTGTGTGTGTGTGCACGCGCACGTGCACGCGTGTTGCTGGGAGCTGAACTCAAAGCCTCACATTTGCTGGTCAATCATTACCACTGAGCTACGTCTCCATCCTATATGATAGTTTTGATGACATTCTTTTGGTATTTCTAGTACCAAGCATAGTCTTAAATTCAGAATTTTGACTTTAAAAAGTCAAAAGGGTTTTTTTGTGTGTGTGCATGTGTATGTAGTTTCATAATACCTTTACAGAGAACATCACCACATAAAGTATAAATAGCACAGATCAGTTTAATTTACTTTAATAAACCTAAAACCCATTATTTTCCAATAAACCTATATAATTTTCTTCTGGCGGCTGAACATTGTTCAGGTTGTGCTCTTCATACGGGAATTCATATCAACACATCTCTTACTGCCTTGTTATATAGTTTACTTACCATGATCAACACAAAATTTGTTCCATGGACATAGATGTGATACAAGAGGTGACAAGTCATCCAAGGTGACTTTCCTGGCAGTCTCAAGTAAACTGACTCCAAACAGATAGGACTCTTTTGTTGTCTTGGGGCAAACTTACAATAACCCCATGGGCTCTAGGTCCGCAGTGTGAAGACCAACCAATGATGGTGAAGCAGATGTAGTTTTCTTGTTTAGTTGTCAGTGCTAGATTATTTATAGTTATATTTTATAATATGGCATATGTGGCATTATTGGACTAAATTAGATGAAGAAGATAGGACATATACTTTTATAATATATTCACAAATAGTAATTTTTGAAAGTAAATTTTAACTTCATGAAAAAGTGTACATTTTATTTTTCTCATTTCATCTTATATGAAAAATTGGCAAAGCTGTTTGAAAATTTCTATGTTCTATCAGGTTTTTAAAATGGCAAGTTAGACCAAGAAGCAAGCCCTCCCTATAAATTGGTACCATGTGCAGGCCACTAAGGGGAAGAGACAGACCCCAGCCTTTTCCCATGAGTCAGCACCATTCACAGACTGCAGGGGAAGAGAAAAAGAAGTCACCAAGAAGCAAGCCCTCCCTGTGAATCAGCACCAGGGACATGCAGCTGTGGAGAGAGTGACTTGCCCAGCCCCTTCTGCCATGCAGGCTGGGAAATGAGGAGTCAGCCACCATCTCCATCCCTACCCCCACCCTCCTACTGTAAGAGATAGGCTGATCTGGAAAAACACAGGCTGCAATGATTAACTATTGAGATAAAATACAATTTAATGCTTGTAGTGTTTAGTGTTTCACTGCCTTTGCAGGTCTAAGGCTGGTAGTCTAATCATCTATTCAAAGGATAGCAATACACACTGTATTATTTATGGGGAATCTTTCTGAAGGAGGCAGCCATTTTAATTCCCTATTATCTTGTTTTGAAGTCCTGTATCATTTTCATGGTTTTGTTGGGCTGGGTTTTATTATGTTTTGTATTGTTTGATTTTATCCTATCCAATGGCATGGGCAGCTATTTCAAAGATAAGAAGATATATTATGGTAACCATTTTGCATTTACTATTATCTTGTTTTGAAGTCCTTTTTTTGCATTCATTTTGTTTTTATTGGTTCTATTCTGTTTTGTCTGATTTTTATTATGTATGAAGGTGTCTGCAGCTATTTTGGAGACAGCAGGAGACATTGTGGTAACCATTGTTGATTTCCTATTGCTTTGAAGTCCTATGTCACTTACACTGGTTTGATTGGCTTTATTGTTTTATTTTGCTTGGTTTTATTATCTTTAAAATTAAAATAAATAAATAGCCAAATTAATTACTCTTCAAACCTTCAGCTTTGTTCACCTGTAAAATGAGACAGGTTGCTTTAAAGTCCTCTGAGGTCTTCTCAAATCTACATATTCTATAGTTCGGTGTGTGTGTGTGTGTATGTGTGTGTGTGTGTGTGTGTGTGTGTTACTGGGGATTAAACCCAGGGCCTTCATACTGAGTCACATCCCTACCCTTCTTTTTCACTTTTTTAAAATTGTGAGGTCTTGCTAAATCACTAAATTGCCAAGGTGTGGCTTGAATTTGTGATCCTTCTGCCTTAGGGTGCTGGGATTACAGGCCTCCACCATCATCCCCAGCATGTGCTTCCTACTTTTAAATCTCTATCTCCATGTCTGTAGTTTGCTTTGCAATAATATGAAATAGAAAATATGGATGAAACAATACTGGCCAGGAGTTGATCAGTATTGATATCAGTGATAAGCACATGGAAGTTCCTTACTATTTGTTGTCCATGGATGTATTTGAAACTTATTTGGGCTGAGTATTCCTTATTTGAAATACTTTGGACCAGAAGTGCATTGGATTTAAATTTTTAAGTTTTCAAATGTTTGCATATAATAATGAGCTAATTTGGGAATGGGACCCAATCTATCTTGCTTTGTTTTGTCTTGTTTTGTTTCAGACAGGGTCTCTGCTGTGTAGTTCAGACTGGCCTTGAACTTGCTACAATCCTCTTGCCTCAACTGGGAATCCTCCTAAGTGCTGGGATTATAGGTGTGCTACACCACGCCTGGCCCAAACTAAACCTAAACTTCGTTTAGGTTTCACATATACCTTATACACACAGCCCAACGGTAATTTTATACAATGTTTTTACTACACTTGCATTTGACTGCAAGTCATCAGCCTGAGATCAGCTATGGAATTTGTCACTTGTGATGTCATGTCAGTGCTCAAAACATTTAAGATTCTGGAGCATTGTAGAAGTCAGGTTTTTAGCTTAGGGATGCTCAATTTGTATTTATAATGTCTGAACCCCATCCTTTTCACACGTGCCCTAGCTCTGTATCTTCAGTTTACTTTTTAACTTAAATTCAGCACATCCAAAGCCACTTTTCATTTTCCTTACACAGTCTAATTCCTCCTTCCTGATTCCCCTATTGCCAGTGGTGCTTCCACGCTCCCAGTCATGCTCACAACCTAAGGCACCATCACTGATTCGCTCCTCCCCCAATCTCAGTATCTGTTTAGTCACCAACTCCTAGTTGTTTTTCTTCCAAAATGGCCATATTTTCATGCTGCCCCTGAAGCCCAGGACTCTACTACCTCAAGTCTGAATTATACTGCAGTCTCTGAATTGGCCTTTCTAATTCTGGACTCCATCGCTCAATGTTCAGAGCAGGAGACTTCCAGATAATTTCACTACTTCTCTGATGTCTCCTTGCTCAGGAACCTTCAACAGCCTCCTGTTGACAGAACCACCAAGTCTGAGTTCTGGCTGGTGTTTGAATCCTTCCTTCATCTGAGTCCCCTTGACAGCTTTCTGCCTACCACTTGCCAGCTCAAACCATCTGCTGAGTTTTACTACTTATTAGAACAGTTCCGAACAGCACCGCTGCAGGATCAGACAGTTCAGCAGAGCTTCTGTGCAGACATTCATAACAAATAATTAACTGCCGGCAATCAAAGACTGATGTGTCATCACTCATCACCTCTCAACAGAGAATTTGCTAAGAGAAGATCAATTTTAATTAAGGAATATTTTTATATTTTTTTTTCCTATTTTGAATCCTACTTATAATTTGCATTGGAATTACAGAGGATCTTAAGTGCTGAGGATAAAGAAATAGTACAGCAAATTCTAAAACTAGGGCAGCATCTTAGAACTGACAGTAATGTGATGATGTATGAATTAGGCAACAGAAAGTAACTAAATGTAGTACTTTAGATAACGTTATCTCAGACATTGATAAATGTTTGCTATGATTTGTAAGACATTTTATACAATTAGGACCGTTTATGACTTTTATTAACATTATAAAATATACAGAAAACTCCTAATAGAAAACTATTTTACATAAACTCCTTGGATGGAGAGAAACAGGGCAAATATGGTAGCCTAAGAAATCTGAGAGACTTTCACTATTTGTCCACACTTTCCCTCCATCCTCAAATCTAAGAGAATTTAAATTGAGTAAGCATTTATCAGTGAATTAATCAAAAGAAATCTGTACATTGTTTTCAAAGGACAAACAATAAAAAACAATGGTTGTCATATTGCATATTGTTATCTTCAAAATAATTGCTTAGATTACTAGATACAGGAATAAAACAAAACAATAAAATAGAACAAAACATTGAATTTCAAAAACAACACAGCAGGAAATCCCCCACAGTTGCTATAATGCATATTATTATCCTCCAAATAGATGTTCAGAATGCCAATTTAGGCCTACAAAGTAAAAAAATACAAGCATTAATTTTTTTTTTTTACTTCAGTTGCTATCATCTCAGCCTGAGTCTCTATGAATCAGCCAGTTGCTTGGGGGAGGGGAGATGCAAGTGGCATTACTCTTCTATCTCCCAGCCCATGAACTGGCTGGCTCACAGAAAGGTGTGGGTTGCCTTCTCAATTCTCCTCCTGGCCCACCTGGCTGCCTTTGGCTCAAGGAACACATGGGTTGGCTTCTTGATTCTCTTCCCAGCTCACATGGCTGCCACTAGCCTATGTTTTTATTTTACAAAAGGAAAGAGAATCCTCAACACTAAATATGAAAGAGCCACCAAGTAGCCACTTCATGTAAAATTGTATGCTATGATGGAGAAATACTATTTCATTACACAATTTCATTTTAAGTAAGCACCCTAAACATAAAGTAATAAATAAGAATATGGAACTATGAATTTAATAAAATTATTAATGATAGAAAACAATCATTAGTTGAGTCTTTGGGTGACCAGTTTCTAAGCTTTTAATACTATGGAATGGAACCAATAATGTAATCATTTCTTTGAATACTGTAATCAATGAAATTAGAAGGTAAATAAAGAAATGATCAGAGGTCAAGGAAGACCATAGATTAATGAAATAAATCAAATAGGAATGATTGACATTCTTTTTGATTGTTGTTTTTATTAATACCAACATACAGGGAAAAACAAAATGGTAAATTTATATGTGGTTGCAATGGACTGAGAAGGTGAGGTTAGTTGCACTCTGTTAGATTGGTTATTATCCACAATTTAAAGGAATTAGAGGTGTTAATGATTAAATTACTCCAAAGATAATAGAATTCCTTTTTAATTACACAACAGGCATTATTCTACTGACAAATGAGAAAAAACTGTTATAGATCAAAAATCATTCAGTGATTCTTTAAGAAACAAAATTAATAGCCTAAACTTTTAAACTGTTTAACAAACAAAACAGGCAATGAAATAACAGTGCTGTAGTATTTCCTGGCTATCCAGCAGTGCTCTGATTATTCTTGATGATTAACTCATTTTAATCCTCCCAAACACTCTATGAGGTAGGTACTATTTTTAATCATCATTATTATACAGATTTCTGAGAAGTTCCCTAAGGTGCCCAAGGTAAGTGTCAGAGCCAGCACCCAAACCCAGGCAATCAGAACTGTGTACAGAGCCACTGACCTGTGCTGCTTTATTTTTACTTCAAGTGCTACGGATTAAATCCAATATTTACAAGGCGAGCACTCTACCACTGAGCTATACCCCCAGCCCCAAAGTTTTGCTGTAGATGGGAAAACATGCAAATTCCTTTCTCTGTGTGATGCTCATTCTTCTTTCTTCTCAAAGCAGGGAGTATTTTCTCTGTTTAGAAGCAAACCTCCAGTGCTGGGACCTATTTTGTTTCCAAGTTCACTTGGTGCTGTGTGAATGCCGAGTCTGGTCTTGCCTTTTCCAATGGGCGTCACAGTCAGTGGTATGTTCTCTGCCTCAGGGCTGCAGCCACTCCAGCAGTTCCTAGCATCTGTACCCTTCTGCATATGCCAGATCACTGCTGTCTCTAACTGGCTTTATGGCCTGTGGGTCTGTGAGGTGCCTCCTTTGCTCCAGAGGTCCCTCCATACACCTCTTGATGTGGCAACTATCCAAGCTGAGGTGTATCCCTGATTATTTCGCAGATGGAGAAGCAAGCAGCCCACTCAGCTCTGTGCTGGAAGTAGGCAGCAAGAGGGGTAAAGTACTTCACTGGATTTAATGTCTGTACTTTCATACTTGTCCCTTCAGAAAACCTCTTGATGGATCTGGCTTCTTACCACAGAGAGTAGGACTGCCGTGTCCCTCACAAAGTGAGCACACTGCTGCTTAAACTAACTAGATGTGGCCACTAGCTCACACCTTCTCTGCAACTGTCTCTTGTGGCCGTCTCCCACCCAGCCACAGTGATAGGTTGACCCAGAGACCCCAAAGTGAAGTTGTTCTGTGACTTTTGAGTATCTCAGTCTTAAATAATAAACTTCTTCCCCAAATGGCTTCTGATTACACACTCAGATATGGCGGGTGCAGCGCTGAATGTCTTCTCCAGCACAAAGAGCCATGAGGAAAGAATCACTTACATAGTAAAACTCCACGCTGTATTTACAGCTTACATAACCATGAGCTTTTCTCGCAGTTAGGACTGCTGGTCTGTCATGGGGGCTGCTGACCTTTTCTGGACTTACCTTGTGTTTGTGGAGACAGGACCCCTTTGGCATTAGCTTTCTGTACTGCTTTGCTCTTTTCTGTATTGTCTTCAGTTCCTCTGTAGTTTCTACTTTTCTTGTTGCTCTCTCAATTCCTGGAAATCTACTTTTTTTCTTCACTAAGTTGTTGTTTTCCAGGTATCTTGATTCTAGGTTCCAGAGAAGCTATATTTTGCTGCTGGTCTTGGTACCACCGTTTGTTAACACGATCAAACATACAAAACCATACTTATATATTATAAAAATTTATATCAAGGAAAATAATAAACACCATAAATAACATTTCATTTATTTATTTATTTTTATAAAATTGAGTTTATATTCATTTAAAGGAAAGTTAAACTGGCATACCTGTAGTCCTAGTTACTCAGGAGCCTGAGGCAAAAGGATTGCTTGATCTCAGGAGTTCTGAGTCAACTTAGGAAACAGAGTGTGACCTTGTCTCAAAAAAAAATGCTGAATTCTGTAATACTTGGCAGTATATAAAGAGCATCCATAAAATTGAATAATGGTCAGAAAAATAATCCCTTCATATCTGTACTGCTATTTACAGATTATAAAACTCTCCCATATATATATTAGTACTGTCAGCAAATTTTATTTTATTTATTTATTTAGATTTTGGGGATTGAACTCATGACTTCACATTTGCCAGACCTGCACTTATGCTGCTGAGTTAAATCCCTGGCCCTGTCAGCAAATTTTAATGTGTATTCTGAGTTGATGTCTGCCCCCTCACATATTAAGAAATACTTATTCTAGATTTTCTAGTTCTCTTTGGATATATTTAATTCATGAATTTATGAAAATTTCAGATTAGGTTACATTCAGTAATGCCAATTCCTCTCCTCTCTCTATACCGGAAGACATAGACAGCACCCTCTTGCTCCACTCACTCTGGTTTACCTTATGGCTTAACCCTGGCCAATGAACAGAGCAGAGATAACAAGAGCACTGGTTTAAAGAGCTCATGTGGGCTCTTTAATGTCATCTAGATGTCTCTCAAGAGCTCCATGCACTCATAATTGGGGCTTCTGGAAGTGATTGGATTCTGGGTGTTGTAGTTGACTTGCTGTTAGCAGAGGGGGGTCTGGTCAGAGGAGGCAGGTCACTGCGGGTGGGACCTGGCAGAGCATCACTACCTCCTAACGTCTCAATTCAGTCTTCTTGCTGGCTGCCATGACATGAACAGTTTTTTTTTTTTTTTTTTTTTTTTTGGTACCGGGGATCGAACTCACGACCTTATGCTTGCCAGGCAGGCGCTTAAGCCACTGAGCTAAATCCCCGGCCCGACATGAACAGTTTTCCTTTGTTATGCCCCTGTGCAGTGCTGTCCTGCCTTGGAGCCAGGGGATTATGGATTGAAAACATGAGCCAAATAAGCCTCTCTTTTAAATTGTGGGTGTCAGATATTGTGTCTCAGTGACAAGGAAAGTAGCTAAGACACGTAACCTATGCTGCGCTGTCATCCAGCATGGCATGTGCTCGCCCCAGGTAGAACTGCCTTTCAACCTGACCCAGAAACAGGCAAGAGATCCTAACTTTACCCAAGCCACCCCAGCTGACTAACAGACCTGTGACCAAGCAAAGGGATGCTTTACTAAGTCACTGAAATTTGAAATTGTTTGTTACACAGCATTGTGCAGCAGAAACCTGACTGTAATGAAAATCTTACAGTAGTTGAAAAAGAAACAACTTACCATGGGCCAACTGGTTTATAGCCACAAGCCCATGCATCAGCTCCATGGTATAAACTCTTACTACCTTATTTTACAGATAAGGAGACCAAAGTAGAGAGGAATTCAGAATTTCCCCTAGATAATACAGGTAGCATAGAAAAGCACAGATTTAAAACCAGGTCCATATGATTATAAACTTGTGCTCTTCTTTCACATTATACTGTATATTATTGTATAATTTTTTAAATCCCAGGTACCAAATGACAAATTTTAAAATAGTAATTGAAATACACAAAACAGTATTTCATTCCAATAATAAAAGAATTTTTAAAAGAAAATGATAGAAGACAGAGCATTTTATTTTATACATTAATATTAATGTTAAACATTAAGAATAGGGGCTCACAGCAACCAACAGCAACTTATGAACCTGTTAAAAGTAAGATATCAATAGCTGTATGTGAGAACATAAAATCTTCAGGGATGTTAGTGAAAACCAAACAAATCTGGAAGGCCTCTTTTAAGATATTTAGGGAATTTATTCAGTTTTGTAATTATTGTCCCAAACTGTACATACTGGTCTTGAGAACTTTTAATTCACCCATCCACAGTGAGGTCATGTTCAGCATCTTTCCCTGGGGACCCTCACTGATCTCTCCTGCTTCCTTATGATTAAAATGTATGCTGTCTCAGGTCGGCATGACCCTGATGAGTTAATTCATACTGTGAGTTTGGCAAAATGGCTTATTTTATTTTTTCTTAAGAGGACAATTTCATGTCCTATTTGGATAAATTGTGAATGGTAAGATTTCAAGAATCAAAAAATAGGAAGCAAGGGATGAAGATGAGGCTCTGTGATGCAGCTTTGCTTGTACAAGGCCTTGTGTTCGATGTTACCTCTGGAAGAAGAAATAGGAAACAGTAATAGCTACATTATCAGATTCGGGGGGTCAGGCTAATATATTACCTCATAATTCTCATAATAACTCTGGGGGGAAGATATTTCTCCAGTTTACAAGTGAGGAAGTTGAGGCGCAGAGAAGTTAATTAAGTTATCCAAGGCCACTGCGGATGTAGCTCAGTGGTTAAGTCCCTACTTAGCAAGCATAAGGCTCTAAGTTTGATCTCCAGTAGCACAAACAAAACAAAACAAAAGCCAGGAGTTGCCCAAAGTCATACATCTAGGAAGTGGTGGAGTTGGAATTCAAATCTAGGCAATGTGATCGAGTACTTTACTTTTTAAAATTTTTTTACTTTTTGTATTGCTGAGACGGAACCCGGGGCTTCTCCCATTCCAAGTGGTGTACTACTGACCTACACCTCAGCCCTGGAGCTACTATGAAAGACACAAGAGGTGCTTCCAGTGTGAGTTTCCACAGATTACATCTCCCAGACAATCCAAATCCTGGCCCAAGTCCTGAGAACAAAGCTTAAGCAGTAAACTTTGTAAAAAGGCTGTCTACTTGATGATAATGGTTGCAGACATGCACTAAAACCCAAGTGCTCTGCCTCTAGAAAGTACCTGACAGATTATTTTATTCAACCTTATCAGTTCACAAGTGAGGAAACAGAGTCAAAGAGGTTTACCTGATTTAATTGCACCTCCTACCATATGATGGCTTGTATGGTGTTCTTAAAGTGTCAGTGAATCATTTCCTCTTCTCCACCTCTGCCATGGTTACCAAATCATATTGATCCCCACTCAAAACATCTGTCACATTTCTTCCCCTAATGCCAATCAGGTTATTCATTACCTCACACTTGATACCCCTTCTGGCCTTCCTGCCTCAGTCTCTCCTGCACCCCTCTCCGTTCTCATGATCATGTACTTTGTCTGCCTGTCTTCCTCAGAGCCTGGCTTTATCTTGAGCATACACTTGAGGTACAAAGGCCTGGATTTGCATTCCAGTTTACCATTCTATGACTGAACCAATGCAGCCATCGTGATAAAACACAGAAACAGGCCATGTGAGGCTGGACAGGGCTTAAATGCTCAGCCTGTGGCACAGAATGTGACAAAGGATCAACCTATACAGCAGTGGCTGACATTGGCCATCTCACAAAGTCAAAACGAGTGAGAGGAGACACAAGTTACCAGTGAAGCCAGCAGTGTCATCTTTGCTCAAAGGGCGTCAGGGTGGGGTCAGGAGAAACCCTTGGCGTGGGTGGGAGGGACTGTGATGAGAAAGGGAACTCCGTATTCGCTGCCTACTTCATTTCTCAATGAAAACCTCGCTCATCCTTAGAAAAGGAAGCAGAAATGAAACTTTAGTGCCAGCCATGGCTTATTTATAGCTGGTCAGAAGACTGGATTTAGGAGAACACCTTATGAATGTGAAACCCATCTCCCTTCTTCCAACTTCCAAAGCTACCGAGAGCAATAGAGCATAGCTCAGAGCAACCAAGACCCTCACCCCAGATGTACATCCCACCCTAGAAAAGTAGAACCCCTGCCTGAGCCTGCATTCCTAACCAACCCACACTAGGTACCTTTCATACACTGGGAGAACTGAGCTCATTGTGTCTGCAGGCAAGGAGCTAAGTTTACAGATGAACCTATGATGAAAGAGTATCGGTTGCTACATTCCAGGAATGGGCCAGATTACTAAAGATTTAAACAGTTTAGGGAAATGGGCAGAAATGAGGCTAATGAAATTCAGTCTCACAAAGAGTAAGGTCACACATTAAAGTAGAATCCACAATACACCTAAATGGAGCTTTAATGGGTAGAATTGCAGAAGACAATAAGGAAAGAGCCCTGGGGCTGGATAATAACAACATCAGGAGTCCGGTTGCAAACAGGGAATTTCCTTATAGAGCAGAGGAAGCAGTGGTTTCTCTGCGTGCAAGTATTTATTCATTTAGGATCCTCAGCATAGTCTTGGTTTCCCATGTACCCAGGAATTGAGCAGTGTATTAAGAAAGGAGCAAGAGAAAAAAAGGAAGTGTTGGCCTGAAGCTCAGAAACATGGTGTGATATTTTACACTGGCATTTTCCACTGGCTTCCTGAGAAGCATTCTCTGGCTCAGAGGTCACAAGCATTGGATAGGAGGCCCCACAATTCTTTTGTGCTTTTTTCTGCCACTCTTTTGCTGACTCATCACTTCTCACTGGCCTATATTTCTATGTAAGGCTTCTTGATTGATTATGGGGAGAAAATAGGGGAGTCTTGCTGAGAAGAGGGAAATGGAATAATTTTGAAGTGAACATTAACTTGAACCCAGTCAGGTTCATATGTGATCAGGTTATTATAGAACCCACAGTTCAGGGTGGGCTCCGACTTCATGAAATCGGAAATAACCTGAAACCACAGAGTTGTGTCAGCAGAATCCAACAAAAGCCAGATCAATGAACAGAAGGAAAGAGAGAGAGAGACAGAGACAGAGCGAGCTCAGACCTACCCTGTCTGATACTGTGGTCATTAGGGATGGCCCTGTAAGTGCTGTCAGTATAAAATACACACTGACTGTCTAAAGAAAAAAATCTAAGTTATCTCAAAAATTTTGACTTTGATTTTGCTTTAAAATGATAGTATTTCTGAGAACATTGGGTTAAGGTATATTATTAAAATGAACGATTCCCCTTTTTATTTTTCATACTGTAACTCCAAGAAGATTGTATTTCATATTGTTTTAGCCTTTCTTTAGACTTTCAAGGAGTGGAACAGACAAGTTTGGTAGTGAATGCCTGTAATCCCAGCCACTCAGGAGGCTGAGGCAGGAGGACTGCAAGTCTAGGGTCAGTCTGTGTGACTTAATGAGACCCTGTCTCAAAATGAAGTAAATAAATAAAAAGAAATAGATGTACTTAGTGGTCAAGCACTTGGGTAGCAAATGTGAAGCCTTAATTCAATTCACAGTGACGAACAAATGAATAGCTCTTCAGGATAGCAGTTTGTGAGTGGAAATTTTGGGTGAAGAGAGTATCTGATAAACTGAATATTTGTTTTCATTTTCTTTTCTCAGGCTCAATTGACAATTATAGTGGTTCTTTGGATTCAATGAGTGCTTATAGTACTTAATAATATTTTAAGATATACAGCTGGTGACTCAGGCCTGGAATCCCAGCACTTGGGAGGCTGAAGCAGAAAGGGATCATGAGTTTGAGGCCAGGTTGGGCAACATAGTGAGAGCCTTTCTAAAACAAGAAAGAAAGAAAGAAAGAAAGAAAGAAAGAAAGAAAGAAAGAAAGAAAGAAAGAAAGAAAGAAAGAAAGAAAGAGAATTAAAGAACACAAGGAACAGACCAATTCTTTGGTTGTAATTTCATATGCATTGAATGAAACCCACGAAGCTCATCTACTCCAACCCTACAGCCTGTGCAGACACTGTTCATACAGAAGAGGGAATGGGGCATCCAGCATTCATCTTTGTGAGCTGGAAGCAACTGAGGAAATTGGAGCAGACAGAACACTGTGCTCTCTGTTGCGCCTCAGGCTGTGGTATCTGAAAAGAAAAAAAAAAAAACAGCAGAACTCTTTCTGATGATGGATTTCTTTTTTTCTGAGTGAATTAGAGAATTGACTAGACTCTAAATTATATTTTAAAAATTAAGCCTTATGTGAAAGGGGAAGGGCATCTGGATGGATGTGGAATTATTCATGAAGCCTTCTCCCGCTCTGGAAGGACTGATCTGATGGTCCATTCTTGAGGACCAGGTGGCTTAGTGCTTGGCAATTGCCTTTTCACAGCCACAAAATATGAGAAGCAATTACTTGACACAACCATTTTTATGCTATTTTTAAAATGAGAAAAATGGCTTATGTGAATATTTAATCCAAACCATGATTTTGAGACAACAAAATGTTGTCTCAAAATCATTCTAAAAATCATTCTAAACATCCTAGACACTCTTAGTACTAGCCTATCTCAGTACAATGGTGGTGAAATGATTTGAGGAACAACTCACCATCCTCATTCATAGATGTACATTCACCATCATCACTGAGATCTTCTAATTCCTCTTTTTAAATCTTAAAGGTAAGTGATGCAAAGCGATTGTATTCCTCACTTTAAGGAATTGGCAGTGATTCATTCTATGTGGAGGAATCAGCAATGTTTTTAACAGGATGTTAAAAGTGACCTTGGGACACACTGGGAAAACAGTGGGAAAAAGACATCTGATAAAAGGGTACACCTGGCCTTTAAAATGAATTGTTCTTCATACTGTGAACTTTATGTAGGGCCCTCAGCTTTCTTCATGTAAAAATGCGTTAGCCAAGAGGCTTTGGGGTTGACAGTAGTTTTGAAATCATACTAATCTCCTCTGGAGTAAAATCAGCATGATTCAAAGACAAAAAGAGCATTCTATAATATTTATAATCCTCACATTCTTTTATTTATATATTTAAAAAGTATTACTACGTACTTAACATAATTGCTTCTTCTAAAGTTTCTAGTGCTAAAAAATAAATAAATAAAATAAAATTTCTGGTGCTAAGTGTACTTAGATTGTTTCATTGAGTGATCACAACTGAATACATAAAGACTTTATCAACCAGACCATATCAAAAAGTGTAAGCATGTTCTGGTATATACATTGAAGATTTTTGGTTAAACGTGTGTTTAGAAAGAAAATACAAAGTGTAACAGATTTAAACTGCTTTTGTTTTCATGCAATTTTATTTAACTCTGTCACAGAAATTTGTGAACCAGAATGAATCTCTTTGAAAACTGTAGTATAGAGTAGCACAGACAATGATGTTAATTTCCTTAATTCTGAATTAGCCCCGTGGACTAATAGATGTATACTACCAAACAAGTTATTTGTTTGGCAACTCAGTTTACCCCATCTGTAAAACAGCAATAATTATAGTAACAAAACCTACCTTATAACGTATGGCATTAAATGAGCCATTTTATCTGTCTTGTACCAGGAAGGGACACCCTTGCTAGCTACGATGACTAAATGTCATTTTGCTTTACATGTGAGGTGACTGCACTAAGGAAATTATCTTCTGCCCACCAAATGGCTGTGAAAGACTGCAGATGGAATTCAAGTGTGAGACTCTATCACTGCTCTACATCAGCTGCTTTGTCCTTTGCACTTTAACATTATTAATTTCCACGGTCCCATTATACATTTTTTTATCAACACAAAATGTGACTAAATATGCTCAAAGGAATAGAATACACCTCACAGTTGAATAATATAAAATTGTGAAATGGACTAAATTGTATTAGATTTACATCCTAAGGGACCATAACTAGCATGAGTTAATATTTTTCTTTAACTCTTATGTACAAGACTTCAGAATTCTTTCCATGTTTTCTTTCTGTTTGTCTCCCTCTGGTGGATTTAAAAAAAAACACTTATTTTCAGAATTACTGTCTGGGTGATTTAGAACAGAATTGCTCAAGTGAAGCATTCATCTGATGTCATCCTGGTTAATGTACTAGAGCGTCTAGAAACCGTCTTGCTTAAATGGGAATCTTTGCAGGGGCTACATTTCAGAAAGCGCAGTGCTCCCTGACACCTGTATGACCACCAAGAAGCACAAGCAGATGGACCCGCTGGTGCACACCTGTAATCCCAACACTCTGGGAGGCTGAGTTAGGAGGACTGCAAGTTCGAGTCCAGCCTGTGTAACTTAGTGAATTAGTGAGCTCTTATCTCAAAATTTTAAACATGTGTGTGTGTGTGGGAGTAGGGGTTAGGTATGTAATTGAGTACAAAGGCTCTGGGTTAAATTACCAGGACTATAAACAAAACAAAAAACAAAAAACAAAAAAATCCCACATACAAAGACCAACATGAGAGATTAAAGATTTTGGAGTGAAAATCAGCAGCGAGAAACAGCCTCTCTTTGACCTGGAACTGACAAAAACTTGGTAAAGACAAAAGTAAATCTCCCAGAATCAGGAAGGAGCTGCTAGGAAAACTAGAAACTACAGAGAAGCTGGAGAAATGGAGCACAAAGCAAAGAAAACAAAGACGCAGTCTGGAAAGCTAACCTTGGCTTCTAGGGAGGGGAACCTATCTCCTCTAACACAGGGTGATGCCGGAGAGTCAGCAACTCCAGGGAGAAACATGGACCAGGTAGACACACTATCCTCAAGAAAAGTCTGGGGTTATCGTAAACTGCAAAAACAGCACAGGGTTTTACTCTGAAAGTCACTCTGTCTATATGGCAGACTACAGTTGTACAAGAAATCCAATGTAGCTCCTGCAATATTTGAGAATGTTTAATTGAGAGCCATTTTGGGAAGAGATAAATTGTTTAAAACTGAGCTACAGAACAAGGGCTTCTAGGATCACCCTACCAGTGACTGAGTCAGAGGCAGACACAAGACGTAGTTGTGGAAAGAGGGTGGGCTAGACAGGCCAGGAGGGACACACACATCCCATGCTCTTGAGATGAGAAGCCAGGCTTGTTTTGTGAGGCTTTTTGATGGGGTTTGGTCTTAAGTGCTGGCAGTTAATCCGGTGGACTTTATGTCTCTTTCCCTATCCCACTACATTCAACACAGACCCAGCGGTCTGTTCGCTTTCCCCACCTGCCAACATGATCAGAGACCTGTCCAACCTTGGACAGCTGCCATAGCCTAGGGCAAACAGAGGGTCTTGTGGAACACCGGTATAAAGATATGTGGAGAAAGTGGTGGCTGGGGACACACAGAAGGGCAGGCAAATTGGGAGCAGATGGAGTGAATACAGCCCAAGGGTACACACCACTGACCCACTGTGCCCAGCATTCACATGCAGAGACATGAGTGTGGAAACAAAATGTTTTAGTAATGACTCACTAACGCACACTGCCCCCATATCTGGTGGGTTCCAATACTGCAGATCCTGGAAATAAGCCACTCATTCAAAAACAAGCAGAACTTCTTCTTTTTTTTTTTCTTTTGACTCATTTCTTTTTCCATTGTTTTTTTGGAATTTTAGAGTTTTTCTTTCTCACTTTTTCCTGTTTACTTTTTTAAAAATGTTACTATTTTTCTTTTTGTTTGTTGCTTTCTGTTGCCTTCTTCTAATTATATAAATTGTTTTTTATTCCTTAGTTGGAACCTTTACATCACTTTTCCAAACTCATCATCTTCCTTTTATTTTTAAAATTTTACTTCTTTCATTTTCCGCTACTTCACACCCTCTATTTTTACCAGTGTTACTATTAAGCTTTATTAAGCTTTAGATATTTAGTTGCTATTATTGTTGAATTCTTTTGTATTGTTTATGGTGGTATAGTTGTTGCAGTTAGTAGATATTTACTGTATATTAATAATTGGCTTGTTTTTGTGTCCATATTATAATTACAGACCTCTTTTCTGTGGTTAAAGGTGATATAATGGTAGCTTTTATTTGTTCTTATGGTGTATCAATATCCAGTTGTTTTTTTTCCCAAATCCATTTTATTTCAAGTAGAAAAAGGAAGAAATATTTTTAAAAACCCTAAAAATTTCAAAACATGTTAATCGGGGCAACAATGACATGTACATTGGGCATTGTCATCCCCAAACCAGTCACCCAGAAACAATTCAATTGTTCAAAAAATACTGGCACAAATCTTTCTCTTCAGTGAACTCAGAGAAATCACTATATACCTATCTTAACTATTTTTATGTACATATACACATACATATGTTATTTCTTTCAATTTCTTACACTAATGAGACAATACAATGTTTTACACATGTCTTATTTATTTCACTAATGAGTATGGTCTCAAGTTGCAGACATTTACCTATAAAAGTCTTCAGTTTATCCTTCTTGATAGCTGAGTACTCCATTATATAAAAATGCCATATCTTTTTATCCTCAGTATCGTTTGTCTTTGATTTTATTGCAGCTGCTAATTTCTTAGCAACTGTCAGCATAGTTGTTTCAATTAATTGATTTTTACTATATGTTGATATTTGGTTTGTCTTTGTGTCATTAATGATACTGCAGTTTATTTATGGGTAAACTAGGATAATTACATGAGCGCTAAGTTAATTACACTGAACCCTCCCCTCCCCCAAATTAATGGAGGTCATTGAATCTTGGGCCAGAGAGAAACGCCTACAGTGAGCTATGCTTAGGGCACATCACTGGAAAGCAGACACAAACTAAAGAGATCTCTAGACCAGCAAAAAAGTATTTCCACCATAACTGACTTGCAATCCTTAGCACAACAAAAAAGAAAGAAAGAAGAAAGAAAGAAAGAAAGAAAGAGAAAAGGAAAGAGAAAAAAGGAAAGAAAGAAAAGGGAATAAGGAAGAAAGAGATTTGAGAAAATAAGATAACAAAATACCAAAAAATCTCAACTTAATGGGAAGGAAATCAAAAGCCAAACAGCTGAGTTGTATAAAATGATAAAAGAGAAAGAAAAGCAAAACAAAAAATGGATTGATAAGGTGCTTGGAAGATGACATAACTAAACAGATAGTGAGCTTAATAAAACAAGATGACCCGTGAGCTTACAAAAGATGCTACTAAAAAGCTAGCAGAGCTAAACAAAACAATATAAACCATGAATGGTTAGTTTAGCAAAGAACTAGAGTCCATGAAGAGATACCACACAGAAATCAAGGAGATAAATAATTCTACTGAAAGTATGGGCAGCACATGAGGACAGAGTGTTAGAATTAAAAGATAGAGATGATGCAAGTGACCACATACTCAGAGATACTTTAAAAACTACAAGAGAGTATGAAAAATGGATCCAAAAGCTCCTAGATGATGCAAAGAAGACTAATTTAAAATTAACTGGAATTAGTGAAAAGTCAGAAAAAAGCACAAATGGCATTAAAAAACTTGTTTACAGAAATAATAGCAAAGAAATTTCCAAGGATGGAAAAAGAATTTAAAATACAGATAAGTGGGTGTATAGACCCCCCAAATAACCATGATTAGAAAAAACTTCACGACATATCATAATCAAAATCCCAGATGCCCAGCACAAGGACAGAATCTTTAAAACTGTTAGAGAAACGCAACAAATCACTTATAAAGGCAAACCCATTAGAAATAAAGCAGACAGCTCAAGACCAACCTTAAAAGCAGGAGGGATTGAAGAGTTTCAAACCCTGAAAGAAAAGAACTTTCAACCTAGATTAATATATCCTGCAAAAGTATATTTCAAAATTGATGGAGTAATAAGGAATCTCAATGGAAAAGACCATCGTAAGAAATTTACAAAAATGAAATCAGGAACTCCAAGAAGTTCTCAAGGATATCCTAAAAGAGACAATGAAGCCAATGATGCCAAAAATATCTAATGGAATGAATAGGGTGAGCAGAGGGGGAAAAAAGGGAACCAGCAACAAGGAACTAAAGAAATGACAAGAATAACTCAATACCTTTCAGTAATAATTATAAGGTGAATGGACTTGAATCATCAATCAAAAGACACAGGTTGGCAGATTGGATCAAAAAATAAAAGCCAATGGTATGCAATGTACAAGAAATACATTTAATTCAAAAAGAAATTCATAGATAAAAATCAAAGAATGGAAAAGAATATTCCATGAGATAAGAGCTCCCCCAAAAGCAGGAGTAGTATTCTGGCTTATATTTAAAATGTTTCCCAGAGTCTCACACACTCATAGCTAGGACTTTTTGAAGGTGAGTGAATTACAGAGGTTTATATCTGACTTGTTAGGAGGCAGAATCTGGTTAGAAGAGGCAGGATCCTGGGGCGTGGCATGGGTCTATCTTTCTTATACTTTCCTTGATCTCTCTCACTGCTTCTGACCGCCACACCCTGAGCTCTTTCAATCATACCACCTAGACTTGGAGTCATTTGACTATGGACTGAAGTCTCTATGAACTATCCACCAAAATAAACCTGGCCTGGTAGAGCTGTAGGTGTCAGGTACTGTGTCTCAGTGACAAGAAAGTAATTAATACAGTAACGACCCTATTTTGGAGGAAAGTGGACTTCCAACCCAAACTGATCAGAACAGGCAAAGAAATCACTATGTATTGCTTTGGGGAAACAACTAAACAAGAAGAGTTGACAACAGTAAATATATATGTACAGAACACCAACACATATAACTTTATAATATAAACATTACTGGACCTAAAAGATCAGATAAGCATCAACATAATTACAGAAGGGAACTTCAGTACTCGACAATCACAAACAGACAGGTTAACTAAACAAATAAAAAAAAACCCAGAAAATAAATACCATATTTGAACCATACTTTTGAACAAATGGACCCAATAGGTGTCTATAGAGTATTTCACCCAACAGCAACAGAATACCCATTCTTCTCAGAAGAATGGGAACTTTATCCTTGGGAACTTTCTCCTACTAGCCCATAAAGTATACTTAAATACAAAACAGTTAAAACTATCCAGTGTATATTATCACATCATAGTGTAGTAAAACTAGAAGTCAATGGCGAAAGAAATGACAGAAATTATATAAACTCATGAAAGTTAGACAACATACTCTTCAATAATAAGTGCATCACAGAAGATTATCAGGGAGGAAACTAGTTCCTAGAATCAAGCAAGAATTCCAGTGTAGCCTACTAGAACCTATGGGACATAATAAAAACAGTTTTAACTGGAAAGTTTATAGCTTTTGAATACCCATATCAGCAAAATAGAGCAAGCCAAATAAATAAGGTCCAAGAAAAACAACAACCCAAATCCAAAGCTAATACAAAGAAAGAAATTATAATAGTCAGAGAAAAAATTAATGAAATTGAGACAAAAATACAAAGAATCAATGAATCAAAGAGTTACTTCTACAAAAGAATAAACAAAATGGACACTCTTAGCCAATCTCATACCAAAGAAGGTGTGGTGGATAGATAACTGGTGGTCAACTTGTAATACCAGCTGAACTGAATCAGTATGGTGCTGTGTGGATGGGCTGCCTGAGGATTGTTGCCAAGATAAAAAAGAGAACTGTAGAGGAAGAGTTTAGTGTTGTGAGTTCTCTTTTAGTGTTTTGTTTTTCCTCTGCTGTAAATTATCTCTCATGAGTTCCAGTCCCAATCCTTAAAGCAAATTTCCCTGTTATATTTTGCACTTGTTATTTGTAGACTTTTAAACTATGCCATATATGTTTAGGATTCAGTGCTTTGTATTTCAAGTGACATCACAGTCACTTGATAACATAACAACATCTACTCCATTTGGTTTTGTTGTAGAAACAACATAACATACATCTACTCCACTTGGTTTTGTTGTAGAAAGTTTCAATCTTAGACTTTCACTTTGTTGAGGTTTCCCTATCAAATTTCCCCATCATGGTGAAATGTTGACATCAGCACTACCAGTTTGTTTTGTTTTGCCAAATATGAGGCCAGTCTAAATTTTTCTGAAATCCAAAGATTATACAACACAATTCTGTTTTAAAACTGTAGATGCTGGGACTGGGAGGACCCAACAAGAAGCCAACTAGACAGCCTTTCTGGAAAGCCACACAGGTTTCAGAAAGAGAAAAGTCAGTGCCTCACAAGAATTGGCCATGCTGGGACTGTGAGGACCCAACAAGAACCCAACTAGCCAGCTTTTCTGGTAAGCCGTGCAAGTCAGGCAGATTCCAGGAAGAGAAAAGTCAGCCTCCTGGCACACAGGATGAGAATTAACCCCCCAACACTGTAAGCAACAAGTGGGTTCTGAGGACAGGCTGAGTTGATAGCAACTAAGGGACATAAAACAATTAAATGCTTGTATCGTTTGGTTGATTGTACAGGCTTGGGGTGAGCAGTCTCAGCATGTCTTGGGAGAATGACAGTATGCAATATAGCAAATATGGGGGATTTCCTTCTTTCTTATTTTTGAAACCCAATATTGTTCTCATTGTTTTGCTTTAATTGTTTTGTTTTATTCAATATTCTGTTTTGACTGGTTTTATTCTGTTTTGTTTTTGGTTTGATTTTGCTATACCTGATAAAATGCACAACTATCATGAAGATAACAAGATATACTATGTTAGCTATTGTTGTTTTCCTAGTATCCTGCTTTGTTTTGATTGACTTTGCTCTGTTTTGTTTCATTAGATTTTACTATCTTTAAAATAAAAAAAAATGAAATTGCAACACTTCATTTGGAATTTGTTTTGTTCTTGTGCACAAGTTGGTCAATTTGTGCTCTGTTAGCAAATGTAACATCAATTAGAAACTAGTAAACCAACTTTTGAATGTCACATTTGAATTACTTTGGAAGATAGAACCAATAAATCTGTTCACAACATCATTTGGTTTATTACTATACAAATTAGGACCTGATGACTGAGTTCAGGATAAATGTCTAAGCTGAAAACATAGTAAGTCTTCACACCAAGTGGTATTTTTATACAATGGAGTACCACTTAGCTATAAAGTTAAACTCAAGGCTCTTATAGGCAAATAGATACAACTAGAGAGACCATACTTATAAGGGAAATAAATGAGACTTGCATGTGTAAACATCTTATTATCTCCCTAGTGTAAAAAACTGAAAGAATAAATAAGATTCAAAAGGTACAATAGATACTGTGAAAGGAAAAAAAATTTCTCAAAAGGAAAAAACAACTGGGATGGGGGAAAAGAATAACTGGGATGAGGAAAAGGAGAAAAGGAAGGATAAAAATATAGATATACATGAGATAGCTAATATAACTATACCACTTATTCTATTAGTTCACTGAAAGGAACAGTTAGTGGTTACAATGAAAATTTGATCAATATTGCATGCCTATATCTGGTAATCTGAGCAACTGTTTTGAAGACAACAGTATGCAATATAATAACCATAGTTAATTTCCTATCATCTTGCTTTGAAATTCTGTATAATTTTTATTGTTTTTGAAAATTCTCTTTAAAATAAAAAGTCTTTACATCTACAAGGGCATAAAGTTTTATGCCATATTTTGATCCATTGCTTTTCCATAAGCTGTTTACATTCCTGTGATTACCATGTGAAATCCCTGGTAAGTACAGCAAACTTATGAATGCTTTCAGTTCAACCAGTGAGGTGTCATAATAAGTACATTTTTGAATATGACTATAGGTGCACATGAAACATTTTACTTGCATTTTAGCCTTTGGGTATGTCACATTTTGTGGCATTTCATCTGTTACAATTTCCAATACTGAATGGCAATACTGGCATTATGTCTAATACCTTTCACCACTGTCAAGACCCTAGTTGTAACACTGTATCATTCTATTTGGTTGTGTGACCATTTTGCAACTTTTTTTTGTTGGTACTGGGGATTGAACTCACAATTGTGTGCTTGCAAGGTAGGTGTTTATGCCGCTGAGCTAAATCCCCAACCCCATTTTCCAACATTTTGACTAATCAAATATACTCATTTTGTTGTTTTCTTCATTATTTGAATCAAGGAAGTCTGCATTCCCTGTATGTTGCTCCATTTCACTGTTACAGGAACTTTGACTCACATGGTCAGTGTCAAAGTTGTCATCATCTACCCACAAAACTCTTCTAGTATGAAACCATATATTTTACCATAATGGATTATCTTCATCATCTATGGATGAATAATCTGATGAGTCAATTTTGACTTCATTCAAAACTTGCAAATCTGGTTTTTCATGCGCCATTGTACTGAACTGGGCTACTTTCACCAGCAGAATCAAAACAAAACTTTTTTTTTTTAACAAGTCTTAGAGTGGTGTGGGTCTATTGAACTTCCTGTAATGCTCAGGTAAACATATGCAAAACAAGCTAGATGGAGCATAACGTGGGTAAATATCTCATTTTTCCAATTAGTACACAAGCACACTCCTGGCTATTCATAATACTACACGGGTAAACACACAGATCGCTTCCTGTATCCATCATGGAAAGGCACTGAGATGCACAGCCAGCTACTATAATGCTAAGGTACAAATTTACAGTAGAAAATTAATGAATGGGGCCACTGGACCCAGTATTATGCTCCTACTAATAAATTACAGAATCCAGAAAAAAAAATGCATAGATTCCTAGATACATATGAATCACCAACATATTGGAAAGCTGGTGAAACTTCTTGAAAGAAACTGAAGACTCTAATACCTTGAAGACAGGATTGCAGCTAGCAATCATGAAAAGAAAGACCTTTTAAAAATAACAAGGAACCAGGAAATAACAATTCAATGGCTGCAAGACAACATAAAGAAAAATAATTAAAGAGTGAAAAATAGTAACATAAAAAGACTATTTACAGAAGTAATAGCAGAAAAGTTCCCAGGTATGGGAAAAGGACCTGACACACAGATAAGTGATGCATATAGAACTCCAACTAGTCATAAACAAAATAAATCTACATTCAAATATGTAATAATCAGGATGTCAGAAATTCAGCACAAGAACAGTATTAAATCACTTAGAAAGGAAAACCCATCAGAATCATGATAGACTTCTCAACACAAACCATAAAGTCAAGAAGAACTTGGAGGGAAGTATTTCAAGTCCTGAAAAAAACAACTTTCCAACCCAGATTTCAAGTATTATTACAAAGACATCATAATAAAAACAGCATGGTACTGGCACACACACATACACAAACACACACCCCATTTGGAAGAACAGAACAGAATAGAGAAACAACTCTGGCACATTTGGTCATCTGATCTTTGACAAAGGGGCCAAAAAAATTGTATGTTGAAGGAAAGATAGCCTCTTTAGCAAATGATGCTGGGAAAACTGGTGACGCACATGTAGAAGATTGGGTCCAGAACCCATGTCTTTCACTATATACTAAACTAAAATCAAAATACATAAAATATCTAAATCAGAAGCATTTAACTTGCAGAAGGATTAAATAGATAAAACTCTTAAAGTCATGGGCATAGGGAAGGACTTTCTGAACAGAACCCCATATTTTTTTGTACCAGCAATTGAACTCACAACCTCGCACTAGTCTGGGGAGGCACTGTACCTCTGAGACATATCTCTGGCCCACAGAACCCCAATTGCATAAAAATAATATCAGGAATCAACAAATGGGATTATACCAAATTAAAAGTTTCTGCATAGCAAAGGAAACAAACAAACAGAGTAAAAGGACAACTTACAAAATGGGGAAACATTTTTTCCAACTACACCTGAAACACAGGACTAAAGAACTAAAGAACGAAAAGAACTAAAAAAAAAAAAAAAAAAAAAAAATTGACACTCCAAAATAAAAGACCTAATCTAAAGATGGGCTAGTGAAATCAAAAGATACTTTCTCAGAAATGAAGTACAAATGACCGATAAATACATGAACAAATGCTCAACATCACAGGCCGTTAGAAAAATCCAATTAAAACAACACAGAGATTCCGTCTTATTTCAAAAAGAATGGCTATCATAAAAAAGACAAATAATAACAAATCCTGTCAAGGCTGTGAGGAAAAGAAAGCTCTTGTTTATCGTTAGTGGAAATGTAAACTAGCACAACCAAAGTGGAAATCAGTATAGAAATTCATCCCCCAAACTGAAAATAGATACTGCATTCAACACAGCTCTTTCCCTTCTATGTAGCTTTCCAAAAGTTACAGACATCGTGTTACAATGATACCTGCATACCCATGTTTGCAGTAGCATAATTCACAGCAGCTAAGTCTTGGAAGCAGCATATAAGTCCATCAACAGATGAATGGATAAAGAAAATGTGTTATTGGCACACAGTGGATTACTACTCTGATATAAAGAAGAATAAACTTGAGTCATTGTAGAAAAATGGATGCACCTTGAGACCATAATGTTAAGTGAAGTAAATCAGACACACAAGCTTAAATCTCACATGGTTTCTCTTAAATAAGAATTACATTATATAAACAAAATGCAAAATCAAGAAAAAGGCACACAGATGAATGAATAAGGAAAATGTAGTATTTATTTATAGTAGATCCTGGAGTTAGGACTGGCCTCACATGTGAACCTCTAGGGCTACGACTAGAATTTTAGGTTTAAGTTACAACCAAAATCTTGAGTTATGACCTGAATATTGGCCACTTGTGCCATTGTTAACAAAGACTCAGAAAAGCTTGTGTAAATGTCAATCTGAGCCCAGATGCACATGTCTGTCGATGTAAGTCCAGTCAGTTCTTTACAGAATCATTACAATTATGGCTGTCAAAATGGCCCCCAAAAAGCTAGAAAGGAAGCTAAGAAGAATGGGAAGGTAAAAAAGAGCAATCACAATATAAAAGATGGAAATTGTGGAGAAATATGACAGTGGTATCCATGTGACCAATCTCGCTAATATGCACAGCATGCTGAAATGCATCATCTAATCAATCTTATAGAGAAAATATTTGTATAAAGAAGTTAGTATTGCTAAAGATATTACCCAAATTAGTAAGTCATGATTAATAGTGTTAGACAAGGTAGAAACGCAGATGGCAGGTTATAGTCTGAGTCTATAATTTGTGAAAAACTTAGGGCTATAAATTCAGATCTCAGAAAGGTAATTCATCACTGACAATGGTAAAACATTTCAGCCAGTAAGGGGTGGTTTCACAATTGAGAACTGGGGCTCACAGTATGACATAGTGAACCAGCTAGTGTTAATGAGATATACATTACCCAGGAAAAGAAGGAAAAATGCCAGGCCACAAGCCTATGAAGGATATGTTGAACTTTTTGCTATGCGCAAATGTCATTGATGACCTCAAGATAACACCTCTCTTGGTTTATCACTCTGAGACCCCCTAGATGGTCTAGAAAACATAAAGTCATAAAGAATAGGCTGGGGCAGGTAAAGATCTAACATTAAAGCTTGGGTAACAAGAGTACTTTTTCTTGAGTGGATCAGGGAGGCTTTCTGTCCTACTATTCAGAAATATCTAGGAGACAAAGGTTTGCCACTCAAATCTTCCCTCATCATGCACAGTGTTCCTGCTCACCCATGAGATTTGGAAGAAGAACTAGTTGAAGAATTCCCATGGCTCTCATTCGAGTTCCTCTCACCGAATACAATTCTACTGCAGCCTAAGAACCAGCAGGTTATAACTAACTTTAAGAAACTATACACCAAGAAACTGTTCCTGAAGTGCTTCCAGATGGTCTCAGATACAGATTTAACCCTTACAGAGTTCTGGAAGGAGCATTACAACATCCTTTCCTGTGTGGGATTAACTGAGAAATCTAGGCCAATGTTTCTCTAAGGACACTGAGATCCGCTTGGAAGAAAGTGTGGCCTAAAATTATATAGAAGAGACTCTGAAGGCTGTGTAGAGGAGCCTGAGCCTTCTATTGACCCTAAGGTTGATGAGATTGTCACTACAGCAGAGTCCCTAGGCTTGCAGGCAAATGGGGGTGATGTTGAGGAACTGGTGGGGGAACACTCTGAAGAAATCCACAGAGGAGCTTCAGCAACTTCTGGCTGAACCAGAGAATGGCAGCCGAAGAACTTGTGAAGAGGAGGGGCAGTGGTGACAATCAGTATGACAAAGTTCTTCGTCTGAAATAAAGGACATCCTAAAAAAAATGGACAGAGCTACAAACATTTGTAGAGAAGCCCCATCCAGATAGAGAAAAAGTCCATTGTTGAAATCACTTGCTTAATGACAATGTCACGTCATACTACAGAACAGTGTTAAAGAAGACAGAAACGGACAACCTTGGACCAGTTTTTAGTTCTGAAAAGGTTAAGACCTCATGAGCTAGAAGCAGGTCCTAGTGGGCTACAGACTCTCCCAAAGACAGAAAGGACACTAGGGAGCCATATTCCCAATGTTCTTAAGGAAAGGGACTCTCCTTCCAACCGATAACCACCTTCGATCTCATCCTCCCTTCCTGCAAACCAAAGTCAACTTGAATGGTGAGTACAGTATGAAATTGTTGTTTCTGGTAAACTAGGAACATTTTATAACTTTTTGGTGAATACACTAGGAAAATTACTGATGTTTCTGATAAATTATGTGTATTACACAAACCTTTTTACAATGAAAAGTTTAGTTAAATGGTGCTTTGGAAGGTTCAGAATGTGTTATGGGAAAAAGTCTTGACTTACAATAAACTTGAGTTACAACTAGAATTGCAGTGAATTGAGTTCATAAGTCAAGGGACCATTACACATTGAAATACTGTCTTGATATAAAGGATACATTTGAGTCAGTTTTAGGAAAATGGATGCACCTCAAGACCATACTAAGTAAAACAACTCATATGAATTTAAAATCACATGATTTCTCTTATATGAGAAAAATAAGGCATAAATAAATTAAAGAGAAAAGTAAAAGATAATAGGAATCTAGGCAATTGATCTTTTGCAAGTGGGAAGGGGACCAGGAGATGGAGGAAGGGAAAGGAGAGTGGAGGAAATGAAGGGTAATGGGATAGAAAAAGAATCAAGATGTGCCATGTGCATGCATGAAATTTCCAACATAAATGCAGTCATTATACACTTCAAACACATATGACAAGAATAAAAATTTTAAAAGCATTTATAAAGTGTTTAAACTGAACACAATAACTTGTTAGAGAAAAGATTTCAAATCTCTTAAGATCATGAAGTTAACACATTTTTTTCATTTTTTAACCCTATATTTTGTGACCCTAGGTCACAATCCTTTAATTGAGGAAAATTTCATTACCCTCCATTTTCACAGATGTCAAAGATTCCTAGGGCAATGGTTCTTAGCTGCACATTTGCTTCATTTGGGAAAATTAAAAAGAAAAATCTTAGACCCATCCTAAGACAACTGCATGGCAGCTCCAACACAGATCCAGGCATTAGCACTTGTTAAAAGTCTCTACTGAAGCTGAGTGCAGTGGGGTGTGCCCATAATCCCAGTCATGTAAGAGAGTAAGGCTGAAGAATCTCAAATTCAAGGCCAGCTGGGCAACATGGCAAAATCCCATCTTGCTAAACAAAAGAAAGGCTTTTTACTTCTGTATAATATGCAGTCAGAATCAAGAACCCTACTTTCACAAAGTGAAAGAGATAGATCAACTAAACAAAGAGATAGATCAACTAAACAAAGAATCAATAAAGAAATAGTAGAGCTGAAACACACCCTTAAACATGTGGTCTTAATAGATATTTCATTCTTCTCTGCAGCATACAGATCTTGTCCAAAATAGATCACATGGTAGTCCATGAGGGCTGCTTAAATAAATACTAAAGGGACCAAAAACATGTTGGACGAAAGATAGCCTATTTAACAAATGGAGTTAGGGAAACAGGCTATTTTCTATACAGAAGATTAAAGCTGGATCTATATTACTCACCATGTATTAAATTAAAATCAAGCCATCAAAGATCTAATCATTAAAACTGAAACAATAAACATACTAGAAGATAAAACATCTATGAAATCATAAGTGTAGGCAGACTTTCTTAACCGAACCCCAATTGCACAACAAACCACAGCAAGAATCAACAAATGGGAGAATATCAAATTAAAAAGCTTCTGCACATCAAAGCCAACACTCAGCAGAGTGATTTGCCAGCTACTCCTCAGAGGACTAACATCTAAATTATATAAAGAACTCAGAAAAACTTAGACCCCCAGAATAAAAGATCTAATCAAAAACTAGGCAAGTGAAATGAAGAGATACTTCTCAGAACAAGTACCAATTGTCAATAAACACATGAAAAAAGTTTTTTGTTCAACCTCTCTGGTTGTGATAGTTAACTGTTGCATAATTTGAATAAAAAATGTCCAGCTAATTAGATCAGCATAGTTCTGGGTGTGGCTGAAGGGATTTACTGAAACAGAAGACCCAGCCCTAGCCTGAATGACACAACAGGCCTGTAACTTCAAGGGACTAAACCAAACTGAATGGGATGGTGAATCAGAGGGAAGTCTTCTTCTGTTTTTCAGAGGCGCTCACCTTTATCTTTACATTGGACATAGTCTCCTGGCTTCCAGCACAGACCTTTAAGCCTCCTGATATAGACTTGCATGGGACTCTGTGGTGACCTCCAGGCCTTTGACCTTTGACTAGATTCTTTGGCTCTCCAGTGTGCAGGCAGCCCTTTTGCACTCTTCCACATCTGACTCTTCAGGTGGGCACTGTAAGCCTACCTTGTAAATCCTTATACATTGATATATCTGTATTAACTCTGTTTCTCTACTGAGTACCGACTGATACGTTGGCCATGAAAGAAGTGCAAATTAAAACAAGATTTTATCTTAAAACAGAAATAAAGGTCATCATCAAGAAATTAAATAACAAATAGCTGTGTGGCTGTGGTGAAAAGGAACCCTTTTATACTGTTTGTGGGAATGTGAACTAGTATAAGCATTATGGGAACAGTATGGTGATTTCTCCAAGAACAAAAATTAGAAATTCCATTTGGCCCAGCTATTTCCTTTTTTTTTTGGTACTGGGGATCAAACTCGCGACCTCACACTTGCCAGGCAGGCGCTTAAGCCACTGAGCTAAATCCCCAGCCCTAGCTATTTCCTTTCTACATATCTTCCCAAAATAGCTAAATACGTCATAGTGATACATGCATACCAACGGATGCATCAGTACAAAATAGCTAAATTCTGGAAGCAGCTTGTTTGTCCATCAATAGATAAATGGAGAAAGAAAATGTGTATCTATACATAGTGTAATACTATTTGGCTATAAAGAAGGATAAATTCAAGACATTTTTAGGAAAATGGATAAATCTGGAAAATATCATGTTAAGTGAAATAAATCCACACACAAATTTAAATACTGTATGGTATCTGTCATTTGAGTAAGGCAAAATGTAAATAAAGAACTGATAGAAGAAAACAGGGAGACAGATCTTTTACAGATAGGAAAGGGTCCAAGAAACTGGGGCAAGGGGAGCAAGGAACAAAACAGAAGGGGAAGTAAAAGATTTGGCTCTATAAACATGAGCCAAAAAATAATAGTAATGACAATGGGGAAAGGGAACCTAGAGCCAGAGGGAAGGGAGAGGGGAACAAAAAAGCAGCAAGATGCATCAGATATGTACTTACTCCCTAAGATGAATGTAAATTTCATGCATTGCAAATATGTATTAATAAAATTTCAAAAAGATGTGATATGCACATGTAGAGATTTCCCAAGTAAACATAATTACTAAGTATTGCAAATGTATACTAATGAACATATTTTAATACTTTAAGATAATAAAAGAACCACTGTCCTAAAACAGAAATTCTCACTCTATTCTCTGCCACCATTGGCAGCACCTGGGACTTGGTTGTAAAGTACACTCCAGGGTAAATGTGGCAGCAAATCTATAGCATATGTGCTGCAGGGGGCTGTTTGTATCATTGAAAACTCTAATAGGTTTGCTATCACTGCCAAGGGGAGTTTTTTACAAGTTCAAATTCTTTGGATTTTCATTAGGTATCAAGCATTTAGAATAATCCATAGCACACAAGAGTTGTTCAATAAACATTTGAAAATGTCTCACAACTGAGATTATTCAGCACTGTACTTCTTTCTCTAGATACTCCTACCTTCTCAAGTTTCAGCTACAACCTGCTCAAGGTCACCTGAATATGATGCATTCATGTTTTCCACACTTTTCCCTAGATCAGCCTCTGCCTTGAACTCCCTACCCTGTTTTCCCACCCATCTCCAGTTTCTGGTTTCAGGGCCAATCCTCCCAGAAGCCTCCCCTGGCTGAACTGGGGATTCCTTGCCCTCTAGGCACCCGGTGCATAAATCTCCTCTTGAGTTTAAAACTCTGCTTTAAGGAAGAGCTAAGTAGATAGGTTCTTTTTGGCTGGCAGGAGTACTAGTGCACAAGACTAAATGCTTGCAAGAAGCAAGATGATCAGGGCACAGAATCTTCAAAAAGCTGAGGCCCTGGAGGCCCTGGGACATTCCAATGCTGCAGATGCAGAGAAGAGCTGAGGACAGGAAGGGTGGCAGAGGTCTTCTTAAAGGCAACTAGACTCCAAGAACCTATGCCTGCTGCCCTTGTGTTAAGACTTGTCCTCAAAGTTGTGCTGAAGAGGTGGTGGACACTTTGTGACATAGAGCTTAGGGAGAGAGCTTTAGATTATTAGTGCTGTGGCCTGGAAAGGGACTCTGGTCCCGCCTCTTTTTGTTTCCTTGCCACAAGGTGAGCAGTTTAGCTCTGCCCCGCACTCCTGCCATATGCTGCCTTGCCACAGGCCAACAGACCACGGTTTGGAAACTCTGAAGCTGAGCAAAAAAGAAACGTATTTTCACTTTTAATACTAGTGCTATGGATTGAATCCAGAGCCTTATGCCTGGTGGGCGAGTACAGTGTCACTGAGTCACATCTTCACTCCCACCCCTTTCACTGTTCGATACAGGGTCTCAATAAGTGGCTCAGGATGAACTCAAAGTTACAATCCTCCTGCATCAGCCAAGAACCTGATATTATGGAAGTGTGCCATTGTACACGGTCCTAATTATATTGGATATATATATCCACATGAGTTTGACCAGGGATCAAACTCATGACCTCACACTTGCCAGGAAGGTGCTTTTGTCACTAAGCTAAATCCCCAGCCGATGTCTTCAGTATTTTGTAGTAGTGTCAGAAAGTTAACACACTCATTATATCCAGGCACACAACAGTAAAAATACATCAAACAGCAAACCAGTTTACACTGCTGAGCAGTTAAACCATGGAGAACCAATCGGACAAGCAGGTAAAATTTAGGAAAAGTTTGAGCCAGAGAATAAACTCTATTCAATGCTCCTTGGCCCAGCTCTACATTCTTGGACAGAAGCAATTCATCCACTTTCTCCTGTGGGTCAGGCACTTTGGAGGAGGCCCTAGTCTTCTCTTTCACTTAGGCCAAGTCCCAGTCTTTGGTCTCAGATCATTATCAGAATAGCCATTCTGCCTTCCATGGACTCCACAGAGCCAAGGTCCATGGGCAGCCACCAATAGAAGGCGATCTAGGGTTAGACCTGCTCCAGCCAGGACTACAGCCCATCTGCTGCTGGCTCCAGGAACAACCCCAGTGAGAAGAATCCCAGTTCCACAAAGGCAACGCTTGCTTTGTGCTCAGGCTTCAAATAGAGCCTTTAGAGTCCAAGGGACGACAGTTTCAGATCACAGCTCCCAAAGCAGAATGTGTCTTCTCCAGTCTCACCCTGTTAAAGCCTGAATCTGAAAGGAATCCAGGCAAAATTCTCCCTGGATTCAGGCCTATGCAGTGCTTTGAAATGGGTGGGAAGGATTAGGACCAGGAACTGATCCGACAAAGCTTGTTCCTATTTGTTTCAAAAGTATTGAAAGGGAATGAAAGAGGCGAATGTGACCTATGTTCTGTTCCATGTGCGGGCCATGAGAGGAGACAGGGCAGCCACCAGCTGATCCACATCCTTGCTGCCCCTACTTGCAACTGATGTCATCTGTACCTTATCACAGGAGAGTGCAGGATCAGATTTCCAGCCCCATGGGGACATCTTCCTGCTTCCTGGGCCTCCTGGGGCGGGGAGGGCTGGTCTCTCTCATGGTTTAGGGTAACAGATGAACTGCTAGCAGGTGTAAAGTCATGTGCTCAGGGAGTGAAAGAGCAGGGAAAGGAAGAAAGGAAAGAAACACCAGCTACTCGGTCCTGGGTGACGATACTGGATGAGTGCTGGAACAGATCCCTGTCATTTGACAGGCACCCCCAGGGCCTCTGGGCCTTCCCTACCTTCTATACCTCATTCCCCATCTAGGGAATCTGGTCCCAGCCCTTCACGCACTAGAGGACCCAGGAGCGGATGCACCAGGAGGGGTTTTTACAGTGAGAGAGAGACAGATTAAAGCAGCATCTCAACAAGTACACGAGGGAGAGCTGTGTTACTAAAAAGGGGGTGGGGTGGGGCACGAATCAGGAAAATGTCACATCAGTGTCACTGGACTATTGGGGAAGCAACACACAATAAAAGGATCTTGTCTCTGGGGAACTGCGAGGACTGAGGGAAAAGGGAATAACAGCCAGGTAGGAGACTGTCAGGCCTCTACTCAGAACTGCAGTTACAGAGGAAGACAGGGAAAATGGAGAAGTCGGACACAGTGGTACCATAATCCCAGCACTGTGGGAGGCCGAGACAGGACAATTACAACTGCAGTGCTAGCCCAGGCAACTTATCAAGACACAGTGTCAAAAGCAGAAAAGTCTGGGGATGTTGCTCAGTGCAAAGATTCTGGATTTAGTCCTCAGTACCACAAAAAATAAAAAAGAAAATGCAGAGAAATGCACTGCTTGGCCAGGATAATCACATAGAGCTGGGAACCCAGTCCAATGAATGCACCTGAAATCTGTGGATCTGGGCTCTGGGAGGCCATCCTATCAGCCATTAAGACAACAGTCAGGCAAGGTTCACGGATGTAAGGACCCAGTCTCTAGAATGATCCTAACAACTAGTATCTGGAACTTAAGGCACGGCTGCAGAGGACATTTTGAGGGAGCCCCAAGACTCACTGGTTGAGGGTGAAAGGGATGTAGAGCTAGTCCTGAGTCACATGCTAGAATGAGTGTCCAAACCCCATTAGGTACTTCCAGGCCACAATATGGAAGTGGGGACCCTTCTGGCCAGGTCACCCTCACAGAGCAGTATTGGCCCCTGGAAAGTCCTGACTTTTTCAGAGAGCACCACTCTGCCCCCTCTTCCAGGCTTAGGCCACTTGTCCAGTGCATTACTAAAGAGAAATTCCTTAAGCCTGGGCAGTGCTGGAAGGGCCCTCTGCCCAGTCTTCGCCACTGCCAGAACCATTTATAGTACACTGAGGGTTGAAGACCACACCTGACCCAGAGGGTTTGTCGTGAGAACAATGTCCTTAATAAACATCCTCTTTAGGACTGCCTGGAGAACAAAGGTACAGATTTCCTTCCCTGGAAGGCACACAGGCACTTTATGACCCACATAGTGGCTAAGCCCCTGTATAGGGCTACCACACAATCCCAGGGAAAGGACCCTGTTTTCACGAATCCTAAATCCTAAATTCTAAATTCTAAGATGGTGGCTTCGGGTTGTCTGAGGCGTCAACCTCTACTGCCCTCTGATGGCCAAGAGGAGTGAGACCAAGTTAAAGAGGCTTGGTTCCTTGCAGGCACTGGATGGAGCAGTTTCTGCCCCTGAACGCTAGGGGCAGAGAGCGTTCACGGCCTCTCTGCGTTTTCCCTTCCTCAGGGCCGGCTGGTCACAGGGGCTCTGTGGGGGTCGCACAGGAAGGCACAGTAGCACAGCCCAGGGCTGAAGCAGCACCCAGCTCTCAGGTGGATCAGTGCCACTCCTAGACGCTGCCAGCTGGGGTCCCTGGAGGCAGAGGCCAGTCCGCCCCTGTTCAGGACGGAGCAAAGGGTGCTCGGAAGACCCAGTGCCCAGACAGAATGGCACAGTATTTGTGACACACGTGTATTTGCTGGAGATGGTGGAAACAAGGAGGCAGCGGTACAACTGGGGAGTGAGAGGTCAGGAGCTGCGGTGGCGAGACCACCTAGTAGTCCTCGTTTTCATCCTCTTCCACAAAGTCCATGGCCACATCTTCATAATCTCTTTCCAGAGCAGCCAGGTTTTCTCGGGCCTCGGAGAAGTCTGCTTCCTCCATGCCCTCGCCCACGTACCAGTGCACAAACGCCCGCTTGGCAAACATCAGGTCAAACTTGTGGTTGAGGCGGGACCAGGCCTCAACAATGGCGGTGGTGTTGCTTAGCATGCAGACTGCCCGCTGCACTCGGGCTAGGTCGCCCCCAGGCACCACGGTGGGGGGCTGGTAATTGATGCCCACCTAAGAAGAGACAGAGAGTAGTCTAAGTGTCTGCTCAGTGTGTCCTGGGAGGCGTCTGCTCTGACAGTGTGGCTGGGGAAGGGCGGTCACCGGCAGTTGGCATTTGCCCACCTTTAAGAAACAAGCAGAGAGGAGACTGCTACTGCCAGAAACAGACAAATCCAGAACGTGCGCCATTCTATGAGAAGACTCTGGTCCCTCCAGGTCACTGCCCAGAAACAGGGTGGAAGCTGGGCAGAGTGGGGCCCCCACAGTCCCAACCCTTGGGGAGGCTGCAGCCAGAGGGGGGAGTCCGAGCCCAGCCTGGCAACATAGCAAGACTGTCCCAAAGGAAGAAAAGGGCTCAAAATAAAAACTAAAAATGGAAAAGTGAATAAACTTATGTGAAATCTGGGGAGTGGGTAATGGCTATTAGCTGTTCTAGTCTCTTTCCTGTAGGTTAGAAAATGAAGTTGAACATACAACTCTGCAAATCTCCAGCTGAATCTAAACTTAACCTTCTTAAACACTAGCCTATGCTGAACGCAGTATATTGAATACATTTCTTACTTAGGACTCTCCTAACCTCTCATGTAATCATGGTCAACTTGCCAGGAAGGCCTCTGGGGACAGCAAGCTTATCGCTTCCGACCAGCAGCCTATTCTTCCTTTGAGCACCTCAAGCTCTTCCTGAAGGGAAGCAGGGTGATCTGCACCCCAATATCCCACCCCTCGGTTCTCATGCTGCACTGCAAACAGCTCTTCCACACTAGCAAGTGGCCAGCATCTTTGTGAGACGGGTCCCTGCCTCCCACTCACTGTGGTCATGCCCGCAGCTGTGTCACAGGGCAGGAAAGCTCCACATGTCTTCCAAAGCCATAGTTGTCACATAGATTCTTCTCAGTCCTAACCCCCAGAGCAAAGCACCTATGACTGAAACTGGGCTTCAGTCCCAGTACCCTGAGAGTTGGAACTGACAGCAGAGCGGGTGTAAACAAGCTCTTCCCCATGACTGCAAAAGCAACTGCATTCAAGGTGCAGACACAGAAGTCTCCTGAGCTGTCTCCCCACAGTCTGACAGAAGGCCTCTCTGGGCTTCCACAAGTGTTCCCATCGTAGCAGAAGTCAGACCACACAGCCGAGTCACTGGCACTTGTGGGTGAGACCGTTCCCCTCTACTTGACTGGTGCGCCTAGGAAAAGCATACCTGCCAGGCTAAGTGGCATGAAACTGACACTTGTCCTTTTACAAAGGCGATCTTTCAGGAAGAACCCACTGTGACCTCTGGTCCAAAGGCCTGGCTTCCAGACCACATGGGATGGATCAAGTTAAAAGCAGCTTCTGAACCTGCACTCTGCCCTGTTCACACCTTCCCAGTACATCTGTCCTTCATGCCTGCAGCTCTGGGGGAATCTCCCTTCTGAAGGGTGCACAGGTCACAGGCTAAGCCCTCCCTTCCTCCCCGACTTGCCTTGAAACCTGTGGGACACCAGTCCACAAACTGGATGGTATGCTTGGTCTTGATGGTGGCAATAGCAGCATTGACATCCTTGGCAACCACATCTCCACGATAGAGCATGCAGCAGGCCATGTACTTGCCATGGCGAGGGTCACACTTGACCATCTGATTGCAGGGCTCAAAGCAGGCACTGGTGATCTGTGGCACAGAGAGCTGCTCATGGTAGGCCTTCTCAGCTGAGATAATGGGCGAGTAGGTCACCAGGGGAAAGTGGATACGGGGATAGGGCACCAGGTTGGTCTGGAAGTCTGCGAGGTCCACATTGAGGGCGCCATTAAAACGCAGGGAGGCAGTGATGGAGGACACAACCTGGCCAATGAGTCGGTTGAGGTTGCTGTAGGTAGGGCGCTCAATGTCCAGGTGGCGATTGCAGATATCAAAGGTGGCCTCGTTGTCCATCATGAAGACACAGTCTGAGTGTTCTAGGGTAGAGTCAGTAGTCAGGATGGAGTTATAGGGTTCTACAACTGCTGTGGACACTCGGGGCGACGGGTAGATGACAAACTCCAACTTGGACTTCTTGCTGTATTCTACTGAAAGCCGCTCCATCAGCAGGGAGGTAAATCCTGACCCTGTGCCACCTCCAAAGCTATTGAAGATCAGAAAGCCCTGCAGATCACTGCAATGGTCTGTCTGGAGGAGGAGATATCATCGTTAAGGATGTGGATGACATGTGCCCTGCCCCGATCCCTTTCACAGGGAACTCCTTCCTCTCATGAAAGTGTCAAAAACATGAATGCTTTGAGAAGCATTCCATCTATGTATCCAGTCAACTTAAGACAAATTTTCCTCAACCACAGCAGATGTTCTCTCCTGTCCTCTTCTCCTCTACAGAGGTAAGAGCAGAGTACCTAGAGGAGGATCAGTGCTCCTGGGAGACAGGTTACCCAGGAAGGCAGTGCTGTGTACAGCAGCAGGGGTGAGGCTGGGAGAGAGGAGGTCAGGGAAGGCACAGGACTTGCAGTCAGAGAGCTGGGCTCGCTCAGTATGTTGCTTAAGCACCTACCTGCAGGAGAGTGGGAACAGGGACGGTACACCTCAATACATCCCAATCCCCAGGTCCCACCTGAGTCCAGGAACCTGCAGGTTTGCCAGCTGCCCTAGATAATCCTGGTATAGCAGTTCTTTGCACTAGAAAAGCACCAGTCTATACCAAACACACAGGAAATGACTAAGAAGGGCTAACCCTAGAGATGCTTTGTTTTGTTTGCACTCTTGAGGAGGGGAACATGGAATACCACGTTCCTGGAATGTGTACAGGCCTCAGTTTCTACTGAGCATCAGAGAGAACGTCCAGACCAGTGATGAGGAACCATTTAGAGCTTTCAGTGGTACAAAGACCCCTCTGTAGCACACACGCCATAGGCTTCCCCACACTCCTCCAGACGATCCCTGTAGAGCAACAGAGTCTGAGTAATGGTTCCCTGCCAGCTGGACTCTCAGTGCCTTGGGCAGAGGATGGGCAAAGTGGACAGTGGTTAGGAGCTGCGCAGAGCCTCTCCTAGCAGGAAAGATCTACACAGGACCCTAAGAACTGAGAAGCTGTATAAGGGATGGGTCAAAACTCAAAGAAGTCTTGGATCAAGCAGACAGAGCAAGTAAGGTGGAAGTAGCAGGACAAAAGTCAAATCTGGAGTCTACAAATTCAGGGTAGAGCAGGTCCTTCTGGTCCTGCTCCACTCTAGGTCCCTCCCAGACATTACACAGAGCTCCCCCTAGGGGACGCTGAGTAGACAGACAGGACAGAGGAGTGGTGTCAGGCTCAGGCCACAGGCTGGGCTTCCCAGTCTTCCTGCACCAGTCAGCCTGCCAGGCCAGGGAGGGAGGCTAAGGACGCAGTGCCCTCCTGCAGGTGTCAGCGGCACCTGGCCCCACTCACCACTTTTCGGATTTGCTCCATCACCACATCGATGATCTCCTTCCCCACAGTGTAGTGGCCACAGGCATAGTTGTTGGCAGCGTCCTCCTTGCCAGATATCAGCTGGTCAGGGTGGAAGAGCTTCTTATAAGTGCCAGTTCTTACCCCATCTTGAGGGGAAGAGACAGGGGCAAGGGTAAGCGAGGTTGGTCTCATCCCCCATAGGACACAAGGCCCTAGAAGCTTGGTTGTTAAGCTCTCCTGAGTGTGACTGCATGACAGTAATGGACACTGAGAGTTCCAGAGGCCACTTTTAAGGCCTGGAGTCACTTGGGCCCGAGGGGGACCTCAGGGGCACCTTTAAGAGGCCCTTCTGATGATTGTAGCCACTGCATTTTGCTAGGGAGGAGTCAGAATGTGGAGGATTCTACACTCTGTTTAGGGTAAGAACACAGAATAAAGGAAAAAAACCCGACCAGTTTAACCTCCTCAGCAGTCTCTTTGGAAAGGCAGGGAGGTTTTCACAGTAGGAACTGAGGAGCTCCAGACACAGAAGGAACAAGCAGCAGTGTCCCTGGGAGCCACAGGTTCACACAGGCCCAATCCTCTCAGGTGGCCGCTTTCTGCTAGGGGAGCAGGGACCTACCAGGAATGTTCCCAGCTCCCAGGGCCTGAGGCAAAGCAAACTCAAGAGCCTGAGGGGTGGGAAAAGGAAGTCCCAAGTTTCTGCTCCTCTCCATTCCACTCCAGTCTGGCCTTGACTCAAACATTTGCTATTTTCCTGGCAGAACTGTGTCACCAATTGTCCTCCCAGCATAGGAAGTCCCCAGGACCCCTCCTGAAGGCAGAATCTAGACAAAAGCAACACACCTCAGATTGTAGTATTGTGCCCAGCAACAAGTATGGGCTGCCCACTCACCTATGACCGCAGGCTCCAGGTCCACAAAGACAACCCGGGGCACGTGCTTGCCAGAATCTGTCTCCATGAAAAAGGTGTTGAAGGAGTCATCTTTGCTCCCCAGGGTCTTGTTGCTGAGTATGGTGCCATCAGGCTGGATGTGGTGCTCCAGGCAGTAGAGCTCCCAGCAGGCGTTGCCCATCTGCACCCCAGCCTGGCCCACGTGAATGGAGACGCACTCATGCTGGTGGGGGCAGAGGGAGATGCTGTGAGCTGGGTTGGGGCTTGAAAAGGCTTTCCTGGGAGCAGCCCTTATCCTTCTTTCCTGAAGGCTGAAGCTGAGAGGTACCTCGCTGAAACCCAGAAGACTGGCTCCTCTGTCCAAGCCTCCACCTGCAGCCAAACCACCTCCAAGGTCTCATTTCCTTTAGTTACTCAGGACTTAGGAAGGAAGTTGCTGTACCCATGTCTTACAGAGCAGGGACTAGAGAAGACCAAAGCCAAATGGCCAAATCCCACGTGCAACAGCCTTTCTGCTGGCTGTGGAGGTGTGGGAAGGCTTTGGGTCCCCTACTGTGAGATAGGGTCCCCTGGAGCTTCTAGGTTCAGGTGCAGGGGCCGAGATCCAGAGCTTGCCCTTGGCAGTGACTCTCTGTCTCCTTTACACTGTGACAGGAAGGAGCCTTGTTGAGGCCCGCACATTACCTGAGGAAATCATGGCCAGCTTTGAAAGCTCAGTCACATTTTCTTATTAAGGAGACATCTGCCCACTCTGGACATATGTCACTGTCCACTGCACGCAATAACTTAATCCAAGTAAGTACACTCAGGGTCGCAGTGGAGGTCAGAAGACCCACCCCTCGGTCCTCCTCACTGTGGTCAGTTCCATGGTAGACTGCCTTTCCCATCTCGTCGTCCTTTATCCCCAACCTGCAGTCCAGAGGCCGTCTGAAAGGACCGAGCACCTCCAGGTTGCAGGAAGCGCTGTGTACCAGGCAGCAGCCACCGTCTGGCATCTTGGGAACTGTCCTCCAAGCCGGCCTCAGAGCCACTCTGAAGGCTCTGCGCAGATGAGGGGCTCAAGAGATTCCCATGAGGATGGGGACCTGCGTGCACCCCAAGCCCTCCGTTTTCACTGAGGACCCAAAACAACAGGAAGGTAGAGCAAAGAACAGCATTTGTTCCCCAGACACAGAGCGTTTAGAGAAAGCCCTGGTCAAGTATGGAATCAAAAGGGTTGATCTCTGGTCTGCGCGCACTGCCCAAGACTAAGGCACTGCGGGGAACCCGTTCTGCCCTGGAGAAACCCGTGCAGGTCCTGGCCGTCGCGGGTCCATCTGCTGTCCTGGCGAGCCAGGGACTGCAGCTGTTGGCTGGCACCTCCCGGGGGTTGGGGGTGGGGTTCGGTCCCCTCCAGACTCCAGGGCGCGTCCCGCCGCAGACAGCAGACCCAGCGTCCCGAGCTGGAGCGAAGCGCACCGAGCCGCGCACCACCTTCCCCCTGCACTTCCTTTCGCCGCTGGGCCCAGAGCCCCAGCGCTCTCCAGCGCTCGGGACTTTGCTAGCTCACATCCGCCTCGCGTAGGGAAGGAGGCAGGGAAACGGCCCGGGCCTTCCCGCACGGCCCACCCTCGCCGAGAATTACAAACACCCCTGGGTCCTCAGCGCAGCCAGCCACACCCTGGCCTGCCCGGGCGACCTTCCTGCCGGCGCAGCCCGCCCTCTCCATAGAGTCAGGCTTCCTCCTCCAAACAGCATCCCTCCCCCCGGACCCCTCGAGTGCCCCAGCCCTCGCTCACCATGGCTGCGCGCTCAGGCGAGGCCCCTTCGGAGCGGCCCAAAGCGGGAGCGCCAGGAGTACCCGGCCACAGTACGACTCCGGGATCGGCGGGCTGGCCAGGGCTTGTTCATCCCGGCCCGCCCTGGGCCCGCCCCCAGCGGGGCTCGCGCTGATTGGTCCGCAGCCGCCGCCCATCGAGCCCAAGTTCATCCCCCACCCCAGCCTAGCCCGGCCCGGGCGGGGCCGGTGCCGCCCCTCTGCACCTTCGCGGACCGCCCTGGGTCCCCTCGGATCCTGCGGGTGGGCGGTGTATTCAGCCTAGGGGAGGCAGAGGCTGGAGGGTCCTCCCTCCCGGCCAGCCCGAGTCTCTCCTCTGCTGGAGGGGGTGCGGGCCCTGCGAGGGACAAAGCTCGTCCATTTTTGCCTTGGGACTTCGCACCGCGCCTTGGGCCTGGCTGGAAACGCGCGTGACCCTTGCAGGGCGGCTCACTCTGGCGCTCAGCGAGCCCTAGCGAAGGAAAGACGCGGTGAGAACCCGGGCGCTGCGCTTCCGGAGGGGCAGAACGCGGCCGGGTGAGCGGAGGGGTGGGCGGCCGGTGTGGGCAAGGGTGCGGACGGGCGGGGATAAGCTTCCCTCCCTGTCACTGGGCGACAGCTCCGCTTCAGGGGACTCGGATTCCTGCAAAAGGAAATCCAGGCGGCCAGCGGGGATTCAAGGGAGCGTGAGGAGGGAGCGGAAAAGCGGGGTGGAGCTTGGAGGGTTAGGCTGAGGAGCTCCACGGAAGCCCCGCGGCCAGGGGGCTCCACCGAGGATTTCTCCGCGGAGGAGCGAAGTGATTAGAGCAGCATCTAAGGCAGGAATCGGTGTCATTCGTGTTGTTTTTCCAGTGGCCCCGACAAGTATACTGTTCCATGCTAAAGGGCAGACACACCTGTTGACCCCATCTAGCTGTCCCTTGTAGTTTTTCTTCTAAATACCTAGTAAGCGTAAGGAATTAGTCCCTTGCTTAGTTTGGGAGGATTAATTGGTGTTGATCTTATCAAATGATTGGCCCCTTACCCCACAGTGATTGCCTATGATGTTTCGAGCTTTTGTTTTCCAGTGAGGATGTGTCTGTAGCCAGTTTATTGGGAGTCAGGCGTGTAGACTTGAATAAGCTATTGAAATTTTGATTGGGACCTCATTGTAGCTGTGTAACAGTTTTGGAAGTATGGTCATTTTTACTGTATAAGTTCTTTCTACCCAAGAGCATGGGGTATCTCTCCATTTTCTAATAACCTCTTTAATCTCGTTTTTCAAAGCACTGTAGTTTTCTTTTTCTTTCTTTTTTTTTTTTTTTTTTTTTTTTTTTTTTTTTTTTTTTTTTTTTTTTTTTTTTTTTGCAGTACTGAGGATCGAACTCACGACCACGTGCTTGCCAGGCAGGCACTTATGCCACTGAGCTAAATCCCCAGCCCAGCACTGTAGTTTTCAATGTAGAAGTCTTTTACAACCTTTGTTGGACTGATTCCTAGGTATTTCATTTTTTGGACGCGATTGTGAAAGTTATTGTTTCCCTAATTCCTTTCTCAGTGAGTTTGTTATTCATGTACAGGAAGGTTATTGATTTTTGAGTGTTAACTCTGTAACCAGCTAAGCTACTGAATTTGCTTATTAAATCTAAAAATCTTTCAGTGGAGTTTTTGGGGTCTTCTAAGTAGAGTATCATGTCATCTGCAAATAATGATAGTTTAACTTCTTCCTTTCCTATCTTTATACTTTTTGTTTCTTCCTCTTGTCTAATTGTTCCTGCTTAAGTTTCCAGGACTATGCTGAATAAGCATGGAGACAGTGGACATCCTTGTCTTGTTCCTGATTTTAGAGTGAAAGTTTTCAGTTTTTGTCCATTTAGTATGAGGTTGGCTGTTGGTTTGTCATAGATGGTTTTTTAAATGAGATTAAGGTACAGATTATCTATTCCAATTTTCTCTGGGTTTTTAAAAAAATCATGAATGGGTGTTGGACTTTGTCAAAAGTATTTTCTTTGTGTATTGAGATGATCATGTGATTTTTGTCCTTGGCTCTGTTAATATGGCGTATTCCATTTGTGGATTTACATATGTTGAACCATTCCTGCATTCCTGGGATGAATCACACTTGATCATGCTGTCCAATCTTCTTGATGATTTGCTGCAGTCTGTTTACCAGTATCTTATTGAGGATTTTTACATCAATGTTCATTAGGGTTATTGGCCTGTAATTCTCTCTTAGTTGGGTCTTTCTCTGGTTTTTCATCAGAGTAACACTTTTTTCCAGCAATGAATTTGGTGTATTGTTTCCTGTTCAGTTTCATTAAATTTCTTGTAGAATTCAGCAGTGATTCCATCAGGGCCTGGGCTTTTCTTTGTTGATAGGTTTTAAATTAGATCTTCAATTTATTTTATTGATATTGGGTTATTTAATATTTTTGTATCTTCTTGCTTCAGCTTTGGCCATTCATATGTATCTAGGAGTCTGCCCGTTTCTTCTGTAATTTCCATCTTGTTAGAATACAAATTTTCAAAGTAGGTATAGATGAGTTTCTAGATTTCTGCAAGGTCTGTTGTGATTTCACCCTTTTCATTCTTAATTGTGTGGATTTGAGTCTTTCCTTTTTTGGATAAGGTTGGCTAAGGGTTGGTCAATTTTATTTAATCTTTCAAAGAATCAACTGATTGATTCATTGATTCTTTGTATTTTCTTTAGTCTTCAGTGTGTTAATTTCTTCACTGATCTTTATAGTCTTCTCCCTTGTATAAGCTTTTGGTTTAGCCTGCTCTCTTTTTCTAGAAGTTTGAGGTTCAACATTAAGTTGCTTATATGTGCTTGCTCTGTTTTCCTGATATGGATATTTACTACTGTAAATTGCCCTTTTAAGACTGCTTTCATTGTGTCCCACAAGTTCTGGCAAGTTGTATTGTCATTATCATTCAACTGTAAAAACTGTCTAATTTCTTCTTTAATTTCATCTATGACCCATTGGTTGTTTGGTAGGGTGCTATTTAATTTCCATGTCTTTATGAAGTTCTTGTGGTTTCCTTTGCAATGTATTTCCAATTTCATTGCACTGTGCTCTGATAGTATGCATGGGATAATTTGAATTCCTTTGCATTTACTTAAGCATGTTCTATGAGCCAGTATATGATCTATTTTGGAGAATGTCCCATGTGCAGCTGAGAAGAATGTGTATTCTGATGTTGTGGCGTGGAACACTCCATAGACATCTATTAGGTCCATTTGCTCAAAAGTTTGTTTTAGTTCTAATATTTTATTACTGATTTTTTTCTAGTTGATCTGTCTTTTTGTGACAGTGGAGTATTGAGGTCTCCCAATACAATTGTATTAGGGCTTATTTGATTTTTCATACAATTGTATTAGGGATTATTTGATTTTTCATGTCTGTTGGTAATTGTTTTATATAGCTGGTTACACTGGTATTTGTTGCATATATATGTATGATTATTACCTCTTCCACTTGGATTGTTCCTTTTATGAGGTTTTAGTGACCTGCTTTATCTCTCTTAATCACTCTTGACTTGAAATTCACTTTGTTTGCAAATAGAATAGCTAACCCTGCTTTTTTCTGCGTTCCTGTCACATGGGGTATTGTTTGCCATCCTTTGACTTTCAATTTATGAATTTCTTTTTGAATTAAATATGTTACTTGTATGCAACATATTGTTGGATCTTGCTTCTTGATCCATTCTGACAGTCTGTGTCGTTTGATTGGTGAATGGAGACCATTACCATTGATTGTTATAGTGGATATATATTGACTTATCCTTATCATGTTATTTTGCTGTTGTTGGCTCTCTCCTTTTTCCCCTCCTCTAATTGTTTGCCTTCTCTGGTGGATTTCTTCTGTTTGGGTTTGTGGAACTGTGGTCCTTGTTATCTCCTTCAGAACATTTTGGAATGCTGATTTGGTGGTCATAAATTTCTTCAGATGTTCTTTGTCATGGAAGTATCTTATTTCTCCATCAAGAAAGATAGTTTTGTGGGATACATCAATCTGAGTTGAAAGTTGTTTTCCTTTAGAACTTGGAGTACTTCACTCCAAGCTCTCCTTGACTTGAGAGTTTGTGCTAAGAAGCCAGCAGTGATTTTGATGGCCTTTCTTTTATAAATGATTAATTTGTTTTCTCTAACAGCTTTTAGGATTCTATTCTTGTGTTGAATTTCTGGAATCTTGACTATGATATGACTGGATGTAGATTTTTTATGATCATTGCTAATGGAGTGCTATATGCCTCATTCATCTGTATGTCAAATTCTTTTTCTCTACCAGATAAGTTTTTTGATTTTATTTTAAAGAGAATAAAACCAAGGAAAACAAAACAGAACAAAGCCAAGCAAAACAAACCAGTGTAAGTGACACAGGACTTCAAAACAATAGGAAATCAATAATGGTTGCCATAATGCCACCTGCTCTTGTCAAAATAGCTGCAGATACCTTCAGACATAGTAAAAATTAAACAAAACAAAACAGAACAGAATCAATAAAAACAAAACAATGAATGCAATAAAGGACTTCAAAACAAGATAATAGTAAATCCAAAAAGGCTGCCATACTATCTTATTAACATTGAAATAGCTACCCATGCCATCAGATACAATAAAACCCAATAAAACAATGAAAATGATACAGGACTTCAAAACAAGACAATAGGGAATCAACAATGGCCACCACCCTCAGAAGGAGATCCCCCATAGATGCTACACTGTGTACTGTTATCCTCTGAATAGAGGATCAGACACCACCATCTTTAGACTTGCAAAGTTAGCAAAGCACTAAACCCAACGGACGTAAAACTGTATTCCATCTCAATAACTATCATCACAGCCTGTGTTCTTCCGGATCAGCTGGTCACTTACAGTGAGAGGTGATGGTGAGGAGCTTGTCTCTTCTTGTTTTAGAGCTTGTGCACCAGAAAGGGCTGACATCTGGCTGTCCCTCCAGCAGCCTTTGCACAGCACCAATTTGCAGGGAGGGCTTGCTTTTTTTTTTTTTTTTTAATACCTGAATTGCCTATATGATCAAAAGTTTTTACTGAGAGAAACCAGGTAAGAAAAATAAATTAAATAAAAAACTTTTCTTTTTTTCTTCTTTCTTCTTTCCTAGGTATTAAACTGAGGAGTTTTGCATTGACTTAAATCCCTGGCCCTTTTGTTTTATTTTATTGATTGACTGACTGTAGACAGGGTCTTGCAAAGTTGTTGAGTTGCCCAGGCTGGGTTCAAAAGTGCTATCCTACTACCTCAGCTTCCCAGAGTGCTGGGATTGCAGGTCTGAACCACCAAACCCAGTCATAAGTATTCTACTTATAATGCTTACTAAAAACTACATGGCTGCAGGAGAGAAAGCATGTTTACTTCTACCCAAACTGGAGGATTAGAGACTAGCATGGCCTCAGCAGCACAGACCTCACAGATTATACATGCTTTTCTTCTGTGTGCTAAGCATGTGAGGAAAGAATTGAGTGTGGGGACAAAGCATGTCAAACCTTTTCTCTGATATTCTAGGCACAGTCATGAAGTCTGCTTTCACTGAGAAAGACACTAGCAGAGAAAGAGGGCAGTGTATAAGCACTTTGGAGACTGAGCCAGCCTGGATTCCATAGCCCCACACCCAGCAAGGATGGTTTTATCTAAGTTAACAGAATCCATTGGCTTGGTATCTTAGGAAGAGCAATTCATTCCACCTTTTCCCTTTGAAGCTTATGAGAAATCACTGGGGGATAAATGCTATTCTTTTTACAGAAAGATTTCTCTGTTTTGCCTTCATCGATGCCCCCAGGAGACCAGTTATGACAGTAAGAAGAATTCAAAGGCACTGGAAGACTGGCACACTGTCACCTTGAAATATACACAAAAATCCAGATGAGAAGGAAGAGTGAGTGCCAAGGAGAGAGAGGAATGGGATCTCCCAGGGGAAATAGGCATAGTGACACACACCTGGGGCTAGATATTGAGGGGTGGATGGGTGGGTAAGGCAGTAAGGGGTGGAGGTGGCAGAGGGTTGTGAACTCCAGGTTACTCTCAGCTACACAGTGAGACTGTCTCAAACCAACCAATTATGGAGAACCATTGAAGTTGGAGATTGATGATGTGCAGAGCTGAAGCACAGCCTGCCCTGAAAACACAGAGAGCCCAGGACAAGCCATGCAAACAAGCTCTTCCAGCTCCAAGAAGGCAAGGGGCCCAGGCCAGCCAGGAAAACAAGTTGGTAGGTGGCAGGGTTGAAATTGACATCTTCCTCTTGAGTGTATAAATAAATGTGCTGCAGTGGTTGAGCAGTCCCTTCTCTCTCATCAGGAGAGGGGCTCCACCTGACCCCAGCTTTGTTGCTCATCCTCTCACCATCCTCCTCCCTGGGAACATCTAGAGCTGTAGCCAGATGTTCCCAGGCTACAAACAAACAAAACAAACAAAAATGTTTAAAACAAATATTAAAAGAAAAAAGTCCAAACTGCACATAGGATTGTTTCCATTTAGCAAACAAATCACTCCCTAAGTCACTTACATAGTGGGCTCTGAGGGAAAAAGCAAGAGAAAAAGGAAATTAGTTGTTATAAAAAGGTGGAATCAATATGCTAATTCCATATTATAAAACATTACTGAACATTACATGTGTTTCCTTTTATTTGTGAGGTTGTATGTATTCATAATGGGTGAGCAACAAGGAGCATAACTTCTTTATGTGACTTTATATTTGAATCTTCATTGTGATCTCTGACACCCTAGGAATGGATGATTATGCAGCTGTACAGCATTTAAGCGGAAAGAAAAAAAGTATTAAAATGAAAGCAGTTGAGGTTAAGGTTGCCTACATGCATGTTTAGGTAGAGAAATTCAAAGAGTAAATAAACAAAATGTATAACATGAAAAAGGGTAGAATTGTAGCAAAAGATACCACCATCTCCCAGCCAGTATACTTCAGTGTGTTAGTTGCCCAGGTAATAGTTCCAGTTACAGTTCCTGTTCTTTTGTTTCTTAAAAATGGCTCCTTGCTGTGATACATAGCTGGTCACTAGGATACGTATTGTAAAAACCAATATTCAGTTGACAAGCCACTCTGCCCTGTACTTTGTGCTTGCTTATCCCATATAAGCCCTAGACCACCAGAAATCAGGGCTTGATATTTTGGAAATGATCCTAGTCAGTGCCCAGTGACATAAATAAATCTGCCTCCAAATCCTGGGTGTCATTTTGAGGTTTCTATTATTGCTGCATTTGGTGTATCAGTCAGGAAAACTGACTGTACTGACCTCTTTGGTCACTGGTTGTGGTCCTCAAGGATAGAGGAAGAACCTCCCCAGGTCCTCATGGGAAAGTGCACCCTTGAGATTCTTGAGTCTCCTCAGAGGTCTGGAGGAGAATTCCTCGCTCCCTACTTGAGTAGCTCACATCAGACCCCAAGGGGAAGAGGATGCAGTCTGTCTGTCTGTCTGTCTGTTTGCCCACTTGCCTGATTCCAGTAAGACTGCTGGGGACATCCCAGTTTGTCTGTCAGTCCTTCTCAGCTTGAGTAGAAGAGAAGTCTGATTGACTCTTATTAGTTAGGACCACCCTCAAGGGAAAGTGGGCAGAATGTTTAACCTCAGTGCTTGTTAAATGAATGTGTAAGTGGAATGGACAGTGTAAGCAATAGGCTGCTCTGTCTGTGCAGCAAAACGTGGAAGTACTAGTCATGATGGCTGATGGGGCCCTCATCTGCAGTTTCATGGCAATTAACATAAGGCATAACAGAGACCTCACACCCTCCATAGCTAAGCTGCACCTAAGTCCCTGCAAGGGATGTGGCATCTAAAGGTGGGCATCTAAATGGTCTGTCTCTGAGGGGTACCCACCCTTCGTCTGTTGCAATATTGTTCAAGGGTACACAATACACACATAGGAAGTAAAAAATGCAACTTAATTAGTCAAAACCCACAGTACCTAACTGCAAATAAAAGGGTTTTTGCAAAGTGAAAAAGAAAACCAACCTCCTCTTTGCTTAAAAAAAAAAAACATGAAAAGAAGGCCCATTCTTCTTGAGAATTCTGCCTTGGCACTCTTGATGGCCACTGCAGTCACTGCCAACACCTATAGTTTCACTCGTTGCTCCCAACTTGTCTACTTCCAGACAATTGAACTGGTTCCAGCTAGCCATTGCTTGGCCATCAACCCTGGTGGCCCTCCCCCTAATCCTTCTGCTTCACAGCTATGCCTATCCTGGTCAGATGGTGTCATTTGATGCCCAACCAAAATAACTGTCAGCAATTCCTTCTAAGGTCCATATTTTAACTAAGAAAAAAATTGGACTGTCAACTCTGACAAACAAGTTGCCATAGCCTCTCCCAAAGGTCACCCTGCCTAAAAGCATAAAATCAATCATTTTTCAAAAAATCAAAAGGGGGGACAAAAAGTCCATCAACTACTGCTATCCAGAAACCAGATTTAAAAAAGCACCTAATGTCCAAAAAAAGTCCAGTGTAATAAACAACCACACTCTCTGGCTGTATCAAATTGGGCCCCCAAAAGCCCATGGTCATTATAAAAGTCAGGGGGAAAATGTGTGTTTTTCTTGGTAAGCAGTATAATTCTCTGGCTTCAGAAATTCCTGCTATCAAAAAGTTACCATTACCTGGACAACTAAGATACTTGCCTCTTGCTCCATCTGCCAGACATAAACTTGCAGCCTGGAAAAATCTCACCAAACATAAGTTCCTCTTGCCAAGCCAGTCAGTCTCCCTCTCATTTAACCCTGTACTTTTCCCAGAGGAAAAATGATGCTCTCATTATCTTGAAGCAAATAATAATCCTGAAATTCTGAAAACTCTCCTCCCAGAGATATGAGCCAAAGACTCACCTCTGGGCCTGGCCATCAACCATGACACTTCACCTTTATCCTTGTTGCTGTCAGTTGCCATGAAAAGCATAAACAGGCATCCAGCCACACATCAGCCTAAAAAACTGTTAATAACCTTGGGCAAAATCTCTGCCATCACTAACACAGCCATCACCCTACATCTGTGGTTCCCAACTCATACACCCTTTTTAGACTGTTACTCAATTGCTACAAGGGTTTGGGAACTCTCCTACTGTTTTGGGGGGTTTCACCTTTAAACAAAACAAAAAGAAAAGTCCAGTTCTGAAGTCAGGTCCAAAAGTCAACAAACCTGGACTCAACCTCCAAGAGGTTTAAAAACTTATTTACCCTCTTTAAAAAAGCCTTCACAGTTAATGTCGCTAGTTTCCCAGCACAAAATATCACTATACTTCTAATTAATAACACTGAAGCTGCCTGCTGAAAAGGCATAAAAGCTCTGTTTCTATATCTGGCAAAACTGGTTTAAAAAAAAAAACTAAACAAACAAAAAGCTCCACAAATTCCTTAAAGTTGATAGCTTCTATAAAATCCTGATCCTTAAGCCCACAAAAACCATGATGTTTACTCAAACTGTCAGCCCCTGAAAGCACCCGATGGCCCACCTGTACAAAAACTTGGATCCAGTAGCTAAGGGCTGCCTCCCCCTCACTTCGATGCTCTAAAAGCCACCTTCTGTCTAATAAAAAACTAACAAGCTCACCTTAGTCCAAAACCTAATGGTACAAGTGCCACATGCTATACTGAACCTCTTAAATAACTGTGAAATAAACTCCCTGACAAATGTTAAATACACCCTGTTTATGAATGAAAGTAGCTCTGCTAGAACAGGCTAAATATGCTATGGTCATCTTAAACAAAATTATTTTGGCCGAAGCTCTCCAGCTACTGCTTCCTGTTGCTATTTGAAAACTTGCCACCAACAATGCCAAACCAGTGCTCCTAAGACCCTCTAGAAATCCAATTAACTAAAACATCAACTCCAGCCAAAAAACACTTTATATACAAATTATGCAAAAATAAAACATAACCCTACAAAAATAGCTTAGAGCCAGTTTAAAAAAAAAAACCCAGCTATACCTGTAAACATTCCTGCATACACATATAACTCAGGTGCATATTTTTTTTGGTACCAGGAATTGAACTCAGGACCTCACACTTGCCAGGCAGGTATTGTGCCACTGAGGTAAATCCCCAGCTCAGGTGCATGTTTAACTACCTCTGCAAGTTTCAAAAATCCAACGGTAAGCTGCTAAAAAATTTACCTGGACCAAATAGCTCACTCTAATAAAGCAGTGCACTCAACGTCCTGCTCTGGTTACTCTGAACACTAACCAGTCTATGCACTAAAGGACACCATTCATAGGATTGCTCTTTATCTCAACATATGACTCCCCTTAATTCTTACGCATTTCAGGCTGCTTACCCCAGTCCTTGCTTTGTCTTAGCTCTAAATAATTGCCCCTCAATAAAAAATAGCCAGTAAGGTGTTCACAAATAATAAAAACTTAACAAGTGTCCAAGGTACATTGGACACTCTCCTAATCAATTAACTCTTTCACTCCCTTATCAAAGTCAGCTTAGAAAAAAACCCTGTAATAAAGGAAAGCAAATCACAAACTCCTGGTGAAATTTTTCAGTCTTGGAAATCTTGGCAAGGGCCATTCTAAAATCACTGGCAACCCTAATGTTACTGCTTCTAGTTGGGCCTTGTCTCAAAAAAATCACGTATAATATGACCAGCAAAAATTTGCCTAAAAAACTGGAAAAGGGGAAGAATGTAGCAAAGATGCCCCCCTCTGACAGTATACTTCAGTTTGTTAAGTACTCAGGTAATAGTTCTGGTTACAGTTCCTGTTACTTTTGTTTCTTAAACAGCTCACTATAATACATAGTTGGTCACTGTAATACATATTTTAAAGACCAATACCCAATTGACAAGCCATTCTGCCACTGTACTTCCTGCTTGCTTATCCCATGTAAGCCCATCAATGCCTGCTGACATAAATAAATCTGCCTCCAACTCCTGGGTATCACTCTGGGGTTTCAGTTGCCATTGCAGAATCACTGGAGGGAGAAAGTTGTCATAAGAATGCTAAATCATTGGACTTGAGCACATTTGAAAGGTTGCTATGCTCACTGTTGCACCACTAATGCCACACTGGATTATTTGACATTTGGAAGAGTCACATAATCCAATTCTTGTGCTTTTATGAATTTGGACCTAAACTCAGGGTGAAGGAACTTGCTCAAGACCACACAGCCAGTGGCAGAGCTGGGACCAGACCTGAGGCCAGCCTGGTATTTTGGCCCACACTTATAATTTCAGCACTCTGGGAGCCCGAGGCAGGCAGATCACAAGTTCCAGCCCTGCCTGAACAACCTAGCAATTTAATGAGATGGGGTCTCAAAATGATAAAATAAAAATAAAAAATAAAAAACAAAGAAAAAACCAAACCAAACCAAAACAAAACAAAAACCGAGGGCTAAAGAATGTAGCTCAGTGTGAAGACCCAGGATTCAGTCCTCAGCACTGCAATACAATGGGGTGGAGGAGTTCCTGACTACTGGGAAAAATCCTTTTTCTCATATACTTTTTCAAAAAGGCCTTCAGGAAAATGGAACTGGTAAAAATACAATAATTATAATAACTACAATAGCCTATATATTGAGCACTTAAATGATGCGTTTTAAAGACTCAAAGGGACCCTCAAGGAGTCAGAGTCGCCCAGCTGAGTGCTTCTCAGACTCTGCTGTGTACAGCTCCCCTGGTGATATTGTTAAAATGCAGGTTCTGAGGAAGGCGTCAAGATTCTCCAAGTCTCATAAACTGGCCAGTAAGGCTGATGTTGCCGGACTAAGGCACACTTAGAGCAGCAAGGGTGTAAACATCCCTCCCCTCTGCCCCTGGAAACCACAGAAGGAAATAGGAGAGGGAAGAGAGAAGATCCTAGGTAGTATCCCCTCCACTAACGCTTTTTACAGCCCTCGCCTCCCGCCTACACTGACAATTGTCCCTGCTTCCTCTCCTCAGCGTGGCTCACGGTGGGGATCTCCGCGGTGTCACGACAGGATCCAAACAGCCTCCTGTACGCACTGGCCTCCCTGTACGGCTCCTCCTCCGCAGCCGAGCAGAAGCGCCTCACCGTGCTGGTGCACCTGGCAGATTCTGACCTCGCCTGGCTCCAAGACACTACTGCCCGCATCGCCAGCCTCTACCACGCGCAGATCTTGGCAGGGCAGCTGCTGCTGATCCACGCTCCGCCTGACGCCTACCCAGCTGCGGACGGCAA
>PVJX010003803.1:0-103306 GCA_004027295.1 Dolichotis patagonum
TATATATTATATATTATATATTATATATTATATATTATATATTATATATTATATATTATATATTTTATATTTTATATTTTATATTTTATATTTTATATACTATATATTATATAGTATATATATTATGAGTATAATATACATAATATAATATAATATAATTATAATATTATATTATAATTTATTATGATATATATTATATTAAATATAATATAATTATATAATAATATATTATAATATATAATATTATATTAAATATAATATAATTATATTATAATATATTATAATATATAATATATATTATATACATTATATGTATTTCTATGTGTGTATATATTATATATATGTATATGTATTATATAAATATTAGACCCTTACTGGGACAGAGAGACACAATTTTTACTATCTTGTTAAAAGGCGTAAAAAAGGGGAGGGAGGAAAGAAAGAGGAGTTAAAATGAGAGGAAACACAATCTCTCCAAAAAATCATCCAGTTTTGTACATTATGTTACATAGAAGAGCAGAGATTCATTAAAATTAATAACTTGAAGATATAGTCAAGATTTATAAACTATGCAAAGCTGGATTAAATGAGTATGTATACTCTGAGAGCCTTGCTGAAATATACAAGTATATGCACAGAGAAAAGACAAGAATGAAAACCACCCATGATTATACAAGTAGTACAATATAAATTACTTTTTCCCATTTAATTTATCTGTACTGTTTTTTAAATTTCCATGATGAGCTTTCTTTATTTGTGTGAAAAAATAGAATTTAAAAAGGAGCTAAGTATACACATTAGAGAAAAAAAAAAAAACCAAAATGGTTAGGTGACCCCTAGTCTCTGTATTCTGCTCCCAAACTCTGATCTTTTTTGGAGGAGATACAGGAAGCTGGGGGTGACCTGAAAAAAGGCTGTCCCAGTGGGTCCATACCATGCCCTTTGCGTGGACTCTATCTCTGATTGTAGAAAAGGGGATTCACCAAGTTGCTCAGGTCTACAATGTTCTGGCTGCTTTGGAAAGAATTATCACTCCACCCCAGATTCTGCAGTGCATAGACCATGGGAGGTGGGGTGGGAAGTAGGTTTTGTTGCCCTTGGTGCTGAGCACTCAAGTGCTGAGTAAACTGGATTGTCAAAATAAATTCATGGCTTCCTTTGGTTCCAAGTGTGTTTAAAATCAGCCTCCAGGCATCTTGACCTCTGAAGCAGTGAGACTTCTGGGCTGAGAGCAGATGTCTGCTCTGCAGCTGCTCTGCAACCTCCCTGTTGATCTCAGAAAGCCAGGCAGTAACATACTGGCTTCTGGCCCCTTAGTACCCTTTCTCAGCTAAAGCAAAACAGCCTTGGAAGGAAAGTGATTGAAAAAAGGCAAAAGATTCTTATCTTGTGCCTTGGAGCATGGGCCACTAATGAATCTAATCCATCCTCCTTCTGTATTCCCTAGTTGTTTGTGCCAACCCTTCACAGGGACAGCCCACATATTCCCCTTCTTTGGATGTCCATTCATTTACTGTAGTTCCATCAAACCCAGCTCCCTAGACTGTACTTCAAATGATGGAGTGCTCCAGAATACTCTGGACAAACTGAACAGGTTTTGTAAATGTGAAAAAAGATTGTGGTTGGTGTTTGTAGCTAAAAGGCCTCATTCCCAAGTTGTAAGTTTTCCTCTTTCAGCAAAATGTTATGCTCCTCCGTGGTGGCCTGGCTGCTGAATGCAAGGACATGATTAATGGGAAGTTTGGATGGGAGGCAATTTCTTACCTCCTGGTAAGAAATACCTGGAACCTTGTTCCCTCCATCTTGAACTAAAGTGGAAGGAAGGCTGCAGTTAATTTCCCAAATGTTTATAGTTTAGCATCTTTGTGATTTCTCAGCATTGATTTCATTCCACCTTAAACCCTATCCTCTTACTGACAAATCAGTTTCAATAATGAATCCAGCTGAGTAGATAACCTGTGACATGATTGTCCACATATAATGGCAGTGCCCTGGCGTCTTCAGTCACTGCAGCTTTCAGACCATCTCAAAAAAATAGCCTAAATCTTTCCATATTCTGAGTCTTCTCAAACCACTTTACTAGGAATATAACAAAATAAATAAAAATTAACTCCATAGTAGGAGAGTTGGCTTCAGCAAATTTGTTGTCCTAAAACATGCAAATGGATCCATAATAGATTTTTCAGTCATCCAGGAAAATTGAAAATTGTTCCTGAAATGTCTACAGTTGAAAAGTATCCACAGATTCCCAAAGTACATATAGGTTCTGGGGATTATATAATGAACTCCTCTTTTTATCACCTTGAGCTCAGCTTGGGAGACCATGGTGTCTCTACCTCTGTGGAGGGGAAGAGATGTGTCATTTTTCACCACCAATTGGTGACAGAACTTTTTGGAGCAGCTAGAATCAGGAGGGATGAATTGAGAGACCACAGGCCACACTGTCATTATACACCTGCTACCTCTGGAAATATAGGCAAAGCACCTAAGTGTCTGTAGTGACAAAAAAATGGACTCCTTCCTGGAAAAATGCTAGGTTTCACCCCTTCACACTTCCAACAATGGACTTAGCATCTTCCCTTGAGTATCTTTGCGTCTGTGCCTGTTTGCCCAAGTTTGTTCACAGGCCCAAATTACAGATGTTCACCCTGTACTTATCCAAGTTACATGATGAATTAAAGCAATGTTTATCAGGTATATATGTTTCAATCTGGTAGAGCTCTGTTTGTTCCACTTGTGGCTACACTGACTCATGTTGCAGATCACACCATTTCTACCAAGCACACATGATCAGAGTGGACTCAGTAGCATTGAGGAGTCTGGGAAAGACTGTCAGCTTCTCAATGCCATGAGTTGTAGGTGATAGATAGGCCTACTGGGCAAAGGAGAAGATCATTTCAGAATACAGATGGTTGTGATAAACATCCTTTTATGGTTGAGAAGCCTCAAATCAGGCTTATTGGTCTGATTAAACAGGATAAAGAAGTGGGGAAGAGAACAACACATTAAAACATGCTTAGGAGTTCAGCTGAGACTAATGGTATTCATTAATGAGCTTGGAAGGTCAGGAAAACTAGGAACATGAGAAGAGATTGTTGGAAATATGACTTCCCAAGGACTTTGGCTGTTTTGAACACTAATTGCCTAGAGGAATTCAAGAGCAAAAGCCACCTTACAGTCATATTTTATTAAAAGGACATTTTTATTCAATTCTAAGAAGAAGTTGAATTTTTCCATTTAAAGGCATAAAAAGGAGAATGAGTGAGAAAGAATCATAATATAACCTGATAGAGTTATTTTCATGAAATTATTTCTGCTTTGCATAGTTTAAGACCAATAGATAGATAGATAGATAGATAGATACCCTTAATTTTTCTAGTAAGAAAATAAATTCAGTACAAAAGTTTTAAAAATGGTTGAATTCAGTTTCTAAAAGATTACTTTTAACAAAGCACAATAATAATAATTGCTCCTTTAGAATCCTGAAGGAGTCAAAGAATGAGCTGATACATGTGGAATGCTTTATTAAACTCTACCATACCACACAATATGAAGGCTTATTTTTATGCTGCAGAGACAAAGCCTCTTCTGTGTGGTTCAGTTTTTATGTTTGTTTGAGAAGACACACTGGCATTTCTACAGAGGGAGCTCTTATTTGAGTGTATGCTACCACAATGAAGAGCCTGCTTTTGGCTATTCAGCGATTAATTCCCAGGCATTCCGTGCAGATAGAGAATCACAGAGCCCCGTCCTCTGGCTGAGGTTTATGAATGGCTTCCATGGTCCTTTAAAACAGTGCTTGTCAACCAGGAGCACATTTTTCCACAGGAAACTTCTGGCATTGTCTGGAGATATCATTTGAGTCACACTTTAGGGAGGAGATTGTTGCTGAAATTTAGTGGGTAGAGGCTAAAGATGCTGCTGAACATGCTACACCCCATATAGCAAATAACTATGCAGCCCAATGTGCCAACAGTGCCACGGTAGAGAAGCCCTCTCTTCAGGACATATTTTTTCTATAATAAACTTTTTCTATAATAAACACTGGCCTCACTGAGGCAGAGCTCCATAACAATCACATCCCATCCTGGTTTTGCTGTAAGAGCATAATGGCAAAGAACAACGTTTGGGCAAAACAAACACAAAGATCAATACGAGCCCTTCCACTGACAGGTGTGACAAGCCAGCCATCAGGAAGCAAGGAGACACAGGAATTGCTTAAGAGAGATGCCAGCCTTAGGGGAGCAGATCTGAAGTAAGCAGTTTGTTGGTCCCTGGCCTGTGAGGCAACAGGAGTAGCCTGAGTAGGGGGATGACTGCCAGGAGGTGGCACACCCCAGAAGGTGGTAAGGTATCAAAAAACCAAGGAGAGTAGTTTATATTCCTTTTTAATGGCGTGTTCTCTGAGTTACAAAGAAAGAGAAAAGGCTATGTCAAAAGAAAAACATGTCAACTTAGACAATTCTGCCTTTTGGGATTGAAAGCATTCCCTCCAGAGGAAACTAGTTTATCTCAAGGAAGAAGCTGGAAACTTGAAGTAGCTGCAGACTTTGATCTATTAAACTATGGAACTTCCACTGAGTCTTGAGTCAGAATAAGATCTTTAGCAGTCATTTGCTGGATTCAGTTGCTTATTCTCTTGAGCACCAACATCTTCATTTATAAAGTGGAGATTGCTGAAAACAATTCAGAAAGCTCATTGTGAGCATTGACCTGGTATAAGAGGGACTGTGAAGGTTGCATACACAAGAAGACCCTCTTTCCATTTCACATGATCTTGAAGTCTCCAACTCTTAAAGGACCCTGAAAAGAAAAGCATCATTTATGATTCCATTGTCAAATAGCCTAAGCAATTTAGAATTCATTAGATCTGATATTTTATCTTTAGGAAATATGAAATTGAACCTTTGAAAAAGGAAGTTGGAGGAATGGCAATCCAAATCCAGCAGTAACAGGAATGAGATGACAAACATCTACCAACATACAACAAGGGAAGAAGCCATTATCAATGTATGAGGAATGTGCAAGATGATATTCAGTGATATTCTTGCAGGAGCTCAGACAGTCAAGACTCTGAACCCCAAAAATCTTTCAGTGAAATGTCCCCAGAAGCACCAGAAAGGCTGAGTAATTACTACATGGGATCAGGTTTTTGATAGAAAACTGTAATCACCTGTTGAGGTAGACAAGATGGATTTATCATTATCATGTTGGCTTTTGGCCTCAGAGCTGTAAAATCTGTGAACTTCAATTACACCCAATGGAAGAAGAAGTGACAATCCATTAAGAGCAAAATAAGACCCAGCATAGTGTTGCTTGCCTGTAATCTCAATACTCTGGGAGACTGAAGCAGTAAGATCACAAGTTTGAGTCCAGCCTGAGCTACTTAGCTAGATCCTGCTTCCAAGTAAAAATAAAATCCAAAAAGGACTGAGAATATAGCCCAGTGTGAAGGCTCTGTGTTCAATCCCCAATATTAAAAAAATTATAAAGATGGGGGGAAGAGGAGTGAGAGAGAAAAACAGAAAAGGAGACACAGAGACAGAAGAGGCAGAGACTGAGAGAGGGAAAGAAGGAAGAAAAGAAAAGAGAAGAGGAGAGAGGAGAGGCAAAAGGAGAGGAGAGGGGAGGGAGGGGAGAGGACAGGAGGGGAGAAGAGGAAAGGAGGGAAAGGAAGGGAAATAAAAGAGGCAATTTTCATTTATATTAAGATGAAACTGAATTGAAGGTGGATCAGAAACCCTGCCCTTGATCCCAATTAGGACCTCCTAAGACTCATGGTAAAGTTGATGCATATCTTTTTTGCGGAGGAGTACCAGGAATCGAACTCAGGATGTCATGCTTAGCCAGGCAGGTGCTGTGCCACTGAGCTACATTCCCAGCCCCCATTTTCCTTCTGTTAATGAATTAAAAAACTAAAACAGTGAACTATGACCTTTGAATACTCTTATGTGAGTCTCACTGAGACCTGTGCACACCTTTCTTTGAAGTATAAATTACTCATTATTGCAGTAGATAGAACATATGATGCTCACAAAGTTCCTATGTGAAATCGCTGATCCCCAGTATGGCAGCTGTCTGTCAGAAAAGATAAAACAACTGCCTCAGATGAAGCCCAAGAGCTGCCATGTATGCCACGTCCAGTAGGATATGACCCACTGTCCAGTCCCCAAACAACATGAATAAGTTCAACACTGCTGGGCCATGTGCAGAAATTGACATCACTTCAAAGGCCTGGAGCTTGAGTGGTTTCTCTAGAAGTTGAATTAGATAGTTTTTATCAAGCAAAGAAGAGGTGCTAGAATAACTAAGCTTAGATGATTCTCTGGAGTCACAGAACTTCCTTCTTTGCTTATTTCAACAGACAAAAAAAGTAAGTAGCCCAGAAAAAGAAGTCAGTCCTGACTTCTTCCAGTGCAAGAGTGCATGACACAAGAAGAGGAAATGTTTGGATTCTGCTGAGCTGGTGTTTCCAAAGGCCTTGATCCACGCCTCAGTGTCTTTCCATCTCCTTTTTTGCCCCTCACAGCATCTGCACATGGAAGGGACAGCAAGCACTATGGGCAGGTGTTTTGCTTGTTTTGTTTTGGGATTGTTTTGTTTTGCTATGTAACCCAGGGTGGTCTCAAACTCCTGCCTCAACCTCTCACATACTGGAATTACACTTAGGTGTGCACCATCCTACTGGAATTTTTTTTTAAACAGTAAGGACTATGATGGGGGGAAAGGTGCGAGCCTGTAGAGTAAATAATTGTTTATCCACATTAGAGATGCAGTAAAAAGAGGTATGTTGTTATATAGAGAGGATTCTGGGAAGGGCTAAAAGTGAAATATTGTGTGAATTTTCATGATTTTAGATAACAGATCTCTGGGTGATGATTTATTTCAACTGTAGACCCTAATATACCCTGTAAGATTCTTCACACTGCGATACTGTTAGATGGCCTTCACAGTGATGTTTAATTAAAGTGGATACTTTATAACATTCATCTATAAACAAATTATATTTATATAAAAAACAAATATCAAAAGTATGAAATGCAACCATGTTGATAATTACATTAAGTGCTAATGAGTTAAGCACTTTGACTAACAAAGAAATGGTCAAATGGACTGAGACATGAGGGAAACATTCTTCATTGATAAGAGGGTCAGTCCAAGATCAAATAGAAACTCTAGGTGAAGGAGAATAACTGAGTAGGAATGATTCCATAAACTCCAACCCAAGGGCACTTCCTAAGCACAGGCAGCAAGATAAAGCCACAGTCAACTGCTTAATTTTAAATATGAACTTGCACTACTGATAATTTTTATATGACCTGATAATGTATTTTTAACAAGCAAGAATCTTTCTTTAAATTAATACAAGTTAGCATTTCTGATCTGCTCTCCAGTTACCACCCTTTCACTCACACCCCTTGTAGATTTCATAATTAGGGTATTCTCCCTGTTGTAGGAGTAACCCTCCCCCTGTTGTCGTAGCCCCTACCCTTTGCTATAACCCTTTTGAATGGCATCTTTCCTTACCCAAGTCTGATTTGATTTGTATTTGGCAGTAAGAGAAACAGAGAAACACGTGATGGGTTATTGCACTCCAAATGGCTTTGAAGTACTAATCCAGCACAGTCTTTCCTCTCCTGGGTTGCTGAAATGAACCTGTGGTCTTACTCCATGGACCTGCTTAAGCTAGGGCAGACCCAACTTCCCTGGCCATGCTTTGACTTCCTGGACCTCAGCAGAAAAAAGGAATGATGGACCCTATTTTAGTTCTAACAGCTGCAGCTGGTGATTTATTGGATTTTTCCAATCAGTAACACTAAATTTTAGTGTGAATTTGTTACTTTGGCCATAGTTCTGCTGCTCTCTGGCAGTTCTATATGCTGGTGTGGCCATGTGTGAGTGTATATGAGATATCTAGAGTGTCTGTGATGTTCAACACCAACCATTTGATTTTCTTTCTTTCCGTCTAGGGCTTCGGTTATGTTGATTTGCTTTTTGGGGGTTCCTTCCCTGACAACCATGCACAGTGTTTGCTGATGTGGATATGGAGGTGTATATTGTTGATGTGGATCTGTAGTGGCTTCTAGATGATTTCCTACAGTGCAGACAGACACCCTCTTTGGTGTCTGAGTCATTTCTACTTTTTTTCTTTAGGCCCAGCCCTGTTGACTAAGTGTTCAAAGCAAAAGCTTAGGTGATAACATGAAAGTGCCAACTAATTTTTAAATGTAGTTTTTAAAAATTGTCTTTCATTTCATTTATTTTTTAACAAAGGAAACTTCTGACTAACAATGCCATAATCTGGGTCATAATAATCTATCTGAGTCACTGAAGAGAAGGTAGTAGAGATTCTCTGTAGAGGCAAGTTTGAAACTCTGCCTATATCTGCCCTCTGATATCTTCTATGGCTCCTAAGGTGTAACAATGTATGGGATTACTGACCTGGATGGTCACTTTCTTATTGATAGGGAAGTTGAGACTCATGCAATTTTCTTCTTTTTGACTGTGAAGATGGTTGGAGCATGGACATTGTTTTGTCCATGACCATGAAGCTGGGGTTCTTAGTCTCAGATTCTCCTCACAAGACCTACTTCCTTTTCTCCAGAAATCACTTCCTTTACCCATCTCACTTTTTTGCTTGTACCCAGTCCTTCACCAGAAAACCACTGCTCTCTCCAGGTGCATCTGTTTTGTGAAGGCCTCTGATCCCCCTGGCTTCTGGACCGAAATATTCTGGAAGGAAGAAATGAAAAAGAGAAGGAAAAAATCAATAATTTTTAAGGTACTGAAAGCAGTAGCAATTCAACTGTATGACTCACAAATATTTTTTAAATGCAGTTCACAGAAATGTGATAGTGAGTGTTTGCTATCTGCTGACTAGCAATATACATTCTTTATTTTAGGGTCAGACTTCAGTCAGTTTTAAAATTTGATTTGCTTTTTAAAAAATCATATTTCAAACTTATCTGCATCTTGTTGAAAAATACCAGAGCATAGATATGTAAGAATTTAAATACAAAGTTAAGCTCCAATCTACGTCATTAGTAATATACACCTGCAGGCTACCGCTGCTTGGTAGCAAACCATGCATCACTGCCAGGACCTTATGAAGTAAAGAAGAGGCACAGAGTTTTGCACACTGGCAGATTAAAGAAATCTATCAGACTGATGAAGTGTTGGGTCCAAGAGAGACTTGAAGCTCTAAATATTTAAGCTTATTGTATTTGGCTTAAATATACCAATTATACAAGACAGTCCCACTCACATTCACTTCTGCGTCCAAAATCCAGTAGCCTGAGAAGCACATTATTCACCAGACTCTCCATGAGCTCCCCAGCACTTCCCTTTTCCTGTGTGGTTAGGTTGGGATCATGTGAGCAGTTTTGGTCCAAGGATCCTAAGAGAAAATAGCAAATGTCACTTCCAATCTGAGGAAATAGAGCAAGGGAGATTTTCCACATCCTTTTTTCAATAGGTGCTGTGGAAGATGAAAATCAAAAAGGTAAAGTGCCACTTTCTTTATCTTACAGCTACTTAATACCCACAATATAAAGAAAAGAGGTTCATTTTGGTTCATAGTTACAGTCATTATTCAATTGACTGTGAGACAAACTAAAGTGGAGGAAGGGCTAGGATAGAGGAAAACACCCTTATCACAGTGACTAGAAAGCAGAGTGAGAGAAGAGGTGACCTGCCTCACCTGAGTAGGCCCCACCTCCCACAGCAAGCCAGCTGTAGCACCTCTGTGGTCCAATTCTGCTACAAAAGTTCCTCCATACGTGCATGAGACCTTTAGTTGACATTCTTGATCTGAACTACAAGAGGTATAAACTATAAACATGATATCATTATTAATGTTCACTTTGGTCCTTTGGTTAATGAGATATTTGCTGGGTTTCTCCACTTTAAAATTACTCTTTTCCCTCCTTTCCATTTTCAGTGCTTTGAAAAGAAGTCACTGTGTAGAGCCCACATTTAAGGATTCAGACATTATGTTCCTTAAAAGATGAGAGTAAACACAGAAATTACTTGGAAATCTATGTAGATTTATCTACTCTGCCTGATTATTTATTCATTAAATCATTGATTTATATCAGTATGGACTCATAGTTATTTTATATATGGATCCATGATCTAATATCATTTCTTTTCTTTTTTTTCTCAAAGTTTTCTGATTGGCTATTAAATCTTTAATTGGCTCCTGTATCTTTTGACATATCTCATCACAGTAAGGTGTTAGTTTGTTTGAATTTTTCTTTACTTTTTTTAAACAAAGAATGCAATTTATTAAGAACTTAATGGACAGAAAGGATAGAAGCCTGTCTAGGCCAGCAGCAACACAGGATTCTTAGATTTAGAGACAAGAAGGGGCTTGTATGCTGTGCTAGACGCAAGTATGTCTGTGGGCTTTGTCAAGCACTATTATAGTTCTTCACATTTTGACATTTTAAAATATTCCAGAGCTGGGCATGGTGCTACATGCCTGTATCCTATCATTAGGGAGGCTGAGGCAGAAAGATTGCTGAGTTTGAGGCCAGTCTACACTACATAGAGAGATCTTGCCTAAAAAGAAACTATATTTCAGTATTTTTGATCCTAGACTCAACATTTCTCTAACAAGCTCCAGTTCTTTTTATGGAGGATGGTAATGGAAGCCAAGTTCTGGTAAGTAAGGTCAGTGTGCTTTTACTGAGGTGTCATTGCTTCTAGGCTCTCTCAACTTAAAGAGCATAGAATTATACGTATGTGTTCATGTCTATACATATCTATATTTATACATGTAATATGTCCTCAGCTTGTTTGTTTTGAAAAATAACTGTTTATTTATTTATTTATTTATTTTGGTGCTGGGGATCAAATTCATGACCTTGCACTTGCCAGGCACTTACGCCATTGAGCTAAATCCCCAGCCCGGAAAAATAACTTTTTGAAATGGGTGTTTAATTTACTCATTTTCAAACTTTTTAAATATATTTCTATTAAGGGCCATGAAATTTTCTCTAGGCACGGCATTATAGTTCATGCAAATTTTATGTGCATGTTTATATATTATACAATTCAAAATGTTTTATGATTTGATTTATTCTTAACTCCATGGAGTATTTTGTCCATTTAAAAACTTTCAAATCTTTACAGATGTTATAGTTGCATATTTTATAATTGCTTTATAAATTAACTGTATTGTAATCAGAGAACAAACTCAATTATTGCAGTCCTTTGAACTTGAGGAATATTTTCTCAATGGCACAAGCTTCTCACCAATTTTTTAAAATGTTTCATTTGCATTTTTAAAACAGTACATATTCTGTGGTTGTTTGATGCAACATTTCACATTAATCTTGTTTTCCAAAGACGTTACTGAAATCTTCCAAATCTTTACTGCTTAGCTATTGGTTAAAAGATATAACCAATAGAGAGTCATTGTGACTTCTCCTATGTGATTGTGGATTTGTGTTTCTTTGTGTCAAGTTCAGCCTTATATTTAGAGACTCTGCTGTTAGGCAGACTGCAATTTGTGCATAGTTACATATTCTTGATGAATCAAAATAGAATTTTATAAAATGTCTCCATTTATCATTTGTAGTGCTTTTTTGCCTTAAAATATCCCTTATCCAATATTACTGTAGCATTCATTTTGTAGTGTTTGAATGGTATATTGTTTATTTTCATCATTTTGAATATATTTTGTTTCAGTCATCATTGGGCTTTTCTTCACTCCTAACCTTATATCCTCTTTCTTTTAATCAGATTAGTTACCTATTAATATTTAATATATTTGTTAAAACGTTTGGGTTTAAATATATCATCTTACTCAAGGCTATTTGTCCCAACGTTTCTATGCTGTCTTTTCTCCTCTTTCTTAACTTCTTTCAGATTAAGTGAAAATTTTCAAATATTTTATCTTCCCCCCTTCTGCTTGCAAATTATACACTTTTAAACAATTATTTTATTAGATACCCAAGAGCAGTGCTCTGCAAACTGAAGGTCATAAGGCAAACTCGATACATTATCTATTTTTATTTTTTTATTTACTTATTTTTGTGGTATGAGACTTGAACTCAGGACCTCACACTTGCCAGGCAGGCACTGTGGTGCTGAGCCATATCCCTGGCCCCATCACCTATTTTTATGTGATCTGTAAGAAGAATGTGTTTCATGACAGATGAAAAGTAAATCAAATTCAAATAATACAAATATCACTGTAAGTAAAGTTTTCTTGACTTTTGCCAATACTTAATCTGTATGAACCAAGTATTTCCCAAAACTATAAACAAAAAAATCCAAAAAAATTTTAATTTTTTTGATAATAATCTTATGCAAATCCTAATTTCAGATGTTTTGTTATCTTTTTGTTATCATTGATCACCTTTATAATACATAGATTTATTAGTTTACATCTACAAAATTAATACATACTACTAAAATTCCATTTCTGGTTTTGAACTTCATAAGACTAATAATGAAAATCTGATTTCCATGTGCATAGGTTTGAAAATGGTTAAATGAATGCACTAAACAGTTGGTACCAAAGGAAAAGACATTGATTCCACTTTCTAGTGTACTAAAAAGCCCAAGAGGCTTGGCAAGCACAAGGTTGTGAGTTTGATCCCCAGTACCAAAAAATAAAAAATAAAAATCCTATGAGCACTGCGTCACGAACCTTTCTAGGTTTTAATCCAAAGTAGAAATGCATGAGAATGTGAAGATAATAATTTTTTAAATACCTTGAAGGAGATAATTTGGATATATGCAGGAATCCTTAAAGCAGAAGTTTAAGTGATAACTTGTGAGTTGGATACATTTTCCTTTTATATTATGTTAGATCTTCCAGAATTTAAAAATTGGAATACTTTATATGAAATGCTATTACCTTCCTGGGTATTTTCTCAGAAAAAAATGAAAAGGTCATGTCACAGTGATATATGTGCACCCATGTTTATAGCAGCACAATATGTAATAGGTAAATCTCAGAAACAACCAAAATGCCCATCAGCTGCAGAATGAATGAAAAAGATGTGGTATTTTTACACAATGGAATAATGCTTAGCTATACAAAGAATGTTCTTGAGGGTTTTAAAGGTAAATGGAAGCAACTTGAGAGTATATCCATAAGTGAAATAAATCAGACTCACATTTGTAAATATCATATTGTCTCTCTAGAGTAAAAAATAAATAATAATAAAAAACTGAAAGAGTAATAAGATCCAAAATATACAATAGATATAGCAATAATGAAAGGGAAAGAAAGTGCTTTAAAGGAAAGAACAACTTGTACATATACACAAGTAACTGTATGTATGTTTAAATGTGTAAGATAACCATACTACTAAGTTTTTGTTCATCAAAAAGAATAGTTTGTGCTGTCATTGATTGTTCATTTTTTACGCTTTGATTTTGTAACTTGAACAACTACTTCTAAGATAACTATTAATATATTAACTAGTGGTGAATTTTTACTATTATTTTTTGAAATTCAGTATCATTTCTAACCTTTTTTCTGTTTTGCTTTTTTAAAAAAAATTAAAGAATAAGAAATTCATATTTTTAACTTCTCTTAGAAAAATGGCAGGACCAAGCTTCCCTTACATGGCAATGCTAGTTGGGAGCTTAATAGACGTTATCATCCATCTTGGTTTTCTAAGACTGCTGTAACAAAACACCACATAATGCATAGCGTAAGTAACTGAAATTTATTCTCATCCTACAGGCTAAAAGCCCAAGATCAATGTGTTGACAGGGTTGATTCCTTCTGTTGGGCGTGAGTGAGGGAGGATCCATTTCATGACTCCTTCCTTTCCTGGTTAGTTGCTGGCCATGGCTTGTGGACAAATCACTCTGATTTCTGCTCTTACATGCCCTTAGTGTTATTCCTGTGTCTGTACCTAAATTTCCCCCTTTTAAAGGAATATCATTCATATTGAATTGGGAATCTACTCCAATAGAAACTCATCCTTCTTGCTTAGATTACCAACAACTCTATTTTCATATAAGGTTACATTTTTTATTTTAAAGAGGATAAAACAGAATAAAACCAATCAAAATAAACCAGTGTAAAAGGCACAAGACTTCAAAACATTACAAAATCAACAATAGTTACCATAATGCCTTTTGATGTCTTGAAAATAGCTGCAAATAACATTGGACATAGTAAAAATCAAACATGATGGAATAGAATAGAAACGATAAAAATAAGACAATGAACACAATAAAGAACTTCAAAACAAGCCAATATCAAATCCAAAATTGCTACCATAATATATCTTGCTATCTTTGAAATAGCTGCTCCTGCCATCAGATTTAACATATTCAAACAAAACAAAAGAAAAGAAAACCCAACCCAACAAAACAATAGAAATGATATAGGATTTCTTTTTTTTTTTAAAGAGAATAAAACAAAAAAGGGCAGAACAGAGCAGATCAGAACAGGACAACATAGGCAACACAGTACTTTACATTAAGACAACCGGACATTAACAGTAGCTATCACAATATCTCTTTCTCTGCTATAGTTGAGCATAGTTTCAAATACAATAATATCAAACATAACAAAATAGTATAAAACCATTCAAAGAGTGAAAGAATTACAGGGCATTCTGAACCGAATAACAGAGAATGATCAATGGGTACTATAATATCTAATTTTTGATAAAAAATTTTGTTTATACTATCACACATATTCAAATCCCAACAAGACACAATGTGATAGATAGAACCAATGGTAGTAGAAGAATAGAAGCATGGTAGAACTTCTAAGAAGGATGATATTAAATCAGCAATAGCTGTCATAATGTTTTGTTTTCTTCAAAACAGCTGTTCATACCATCATGCTTGATATAGTCAAACAAAACAGAATAAAACAGTTCCAACTGATGAATGAAAACATTGAAAGGCTTCAAAGCTATGAGATGGGGACTCATGCTTACCATAAAATTTTATATACTCTTATCAACTCTCATACTAGGGAGACTATACGGTATTTACACATGTGAGGATTTCAAAACAAGCATCAACAATAGTTACAATCCTCAAAAGGAGATTCCCCTCTAGATGTCACACTGGGTACTACTATCCTCTGAACCTATGATCAGACCACTGGCCCTAGACTTGCAATGTTAGTGAAACACCAAAGCACCACAGGCATCCACTTGCATTTCAGCTCCATAGCTATCATCACAGTCTGTGTTTCTCCAGATAAACCAGTCACTTATGGTCGATGGTGGGGATCGGTTAGTGCTTGTTTGCCAGCCCTCATGCCAGAAGGGCCTGGGGTCTGGCTGTTCCCAGTCTGGTGGCAGCCCGTACATGGCACTGGTTCCCAAACTGCACTTGTTTAGTGGTGTGGCTTTTTTCTCTCTCCCCTCAGTCCGTGGATGGCACTGACTCACTAATGTTACATTTTTGAGTACTAAGAAGCTAAAGACCCACATAACAATGGAGGGGGCAGTTCAATTCATAACACATCCTTTACAAGGAACATCTAGCCGGTCAATGGTATAGCATATGCTTAGTGTGCACGACACCCTGGGTTCAATCCCCAGGAGCAAACAAAACAAAAAACAGATGAAAAAAAGGACATGCATTTCCTTGTTCTCTATATTTGCCACTAGAGTCATATTATTCCTGTTTTTCACCTGGCCAATTGAGACATTTAAATTCACTGCTATTGTCTTAAACTCCGTGGATTTAGGATCCTGTGCATCTGACAGGTGAACCTAAATAGTGTAGACTCTTCGGATCATGGAATGTAGGAATTTTAAAGACTTCAGAAATTAACTTTTGTTATCTTCTTCCCTTACTGTGGAGATGCAAACCTAAAGAATGTTCCAGAATTGTTCCGCATTGATGATCAAAATTCTTACTATTTTCTTGCATTTTTTAGTTTCATTGCATTGAATTTATTTGAAAAAAGGAGACAAGTTTGACAGGTATCTCCTTTCCAGGCCACTGTACAATATGTAAATCCCTTTTCTCTCAGCTTTTCCCAGGGACTTGGCATTGTGGGATTTGGTTCATACTGCAAGGCCTAAGTATTATTTTTGTTTATTAGAATATTTGCACTGTAGACTTGTTCCTCAGAAAATAAAAAACTCTTCCAAGTAAATAGTGCCACTGTGTACAAATTAGAGTTGAAGAAAAGATGCTTTTCAGTGGTTCAGCTGTCTCATTGGCCACTTAACATACAGCATGTGTAAACATGAGTTCCGATCTACAAACAGTATTTCTAAATTTATAGCTTCTAAACAGCCATTAATTTTGCTACCATCTGGGTAACAAGAGGCAAGCTGATAAATCTTTCATCTGCAATGAAGCATGTTTTCCCATATGCACATTTATTTTCAGAATCTATGTACATTTCAGCCAGAGTACAACTGATCTCTCACAAAAACTATGCTGGTACATGATAAGAAATCATTTTGCCTATTTGCTCCCGATCATTAATGATACATGAAGTTTTCAGAAAAAAAATCCAAGAGATCTTAATTCTGTATAGCATCTCATGTAACAAATTATAAATGTGATACATAATCAAGTTTGGCCTTTAAGCCGATAGCAATTGACATACAAGTCAGTGAATACTGATCAGACTTTAATCAAATGTTACTATAAAATTCTTCACCTGCCCTCAGAATATTTTCATTTTCTTCCTAAACTACAATGGATTGAATGGTTTTTCATTAGCTTCCAATAGTAGCCTAAATCAGCTCCCCATCTTTGATGCAAGTTTAGATCTCTTACACAGTAAGTGCTAAATTACATCGTTTTCTGCCCAGCAATCTCATCACTGGCTATGCAGATAATGCATAGCATAATATGAATGTAATTTCAAAAATTTGGTAAATCAAATATAACAAGAACTGGAGTATACCTGCCTAAAGATAGTGGGGTTTATATAATCATTACTATACTAACCCCTCTAGATGTTTGGATATTTCATATTAGGAGGTTTTCATTTTTATTAAGAATAAATGTAAAATGTCTTGCAATTCAAATGTTATGGTTTTCCACACTTTCATGTTCTTTATTTCATGTTTTTCAAAATGAATAATGGCTCTAAGATATAATAAGGCTATTAATACTTTTTTAGGAAAACTGATGCTCAGGAGAATGAGTGACTTGTCCAGAGAATGGAAGCTGTCAGTGCAGGGCTAGACCTAGATTCAGGTTTTCTGCCCTTTGGTGCTGTGGTTTTTATTCTACACTATGTTGTTTCTCCCATTTTGTGCTTGGGTTTTTCTTTACCTCTTTTTGCAAGTTCCACTCAAGGGCCTTCTGAAAACACTACCAAGCACTGAACACTTTTGTTAGTATTCCCTGTTCCATCATTTTAAGACAACCAGTCACATGCTGAGATTTTCCCTGTGGTCGTGTAGACAGTTTCCTGGGATACTATTTCAGAGTGTCACTGGCCCCTGGAGATTTGTGTGCTCTGTCCTACATCAAGGTGACAAGAGGGTTTAGTGTTGAGTTCTTAGGAAGGAGGAAGCTGCCTTCTCTTTATCAGAAACCTAGAATACTCATAAGTTATCTTGCTCATGTCTGTACCTTTCCTTGGCAAACAAATTAAACTCTTCCTTTCCCAGCAAAACAAATTAAACTCTTACAGGAACATGTTTAAGTAAACTGTACTTGTGTTGGCCTCCTCGTATTTGCATAGAAATAAAAGGAAGACAGTATTTTTGTTATAAAAATAACTTCTTAATAACAGCTTGATATGCACTAATTGTTTTCATAGCTTTGCAAATGCTAACAGAAATTATTACATAAAGTGCACGTAGGCTGCAGGCTTGGGCACACTTGGGGGTGGGGCTCATCCCCCAGGAAACTTTCACAGTTTTTATATTTCCAGGTAAATGATCTTGATATTCATTTTGCATTAAGTGTGGTAATGGTGTAAATCCTCTCCACAAACAACTGGTCGTGTTGCATTTAATAAGAGCATCGAGAGTCATTATGCTTTTTGGAGCATGGCTGTGCCAGACGTAGGACTAAGTGCTTTCTACGCCATCATGCACATATTCTGAAGCCAGAAAAGCCACCTGATGGTTGATGCCCCAACTTACTACATGTGTAACTGTGTTTGAGTTACTTACCCATGTTGTGCCTCAGTTTTTGCGTCTGTAAAATGAAAACTGATAGTGTCTACTTCAGTTGTTCTGAGGGTAAAATGACTTGTTAAAGTTGTGTTCGGAATGACAGAATAGAACAGAATAAAAGATAGTTACAGTTGCTGTTACAATGAGGTGGACAAAGAAGACAGTGAACTCTAACCACCTGAGAGTTAAGAAACATATTTACTCTAACTAGTTTTCTTCTAAATCTCAACTTCAGAAAACCTAAGAATTGGACAAAATTTCTGCAACTTCCTAAAGATCGTACAGCTAGTCAATGGTTAAGCCTAGAGACTGTTTTTTCTGGGACTGACACCTTAACAGGTGGGAGGAGCCAATTCACTGGCTCAATTTTATTGATAGTTTAAGATCTATTCATTTTTGAGATGTTACATAATGATTTTGATATTTTTAAACATGGTTGTTAACTAACACAATTGAATCACTTGACCGTTGTCACAGATGTGAACCCTTACCCAAAAGCTTCACCTATAACCATACAAGTCAACCTCATCAAAAAGTCAGGAAAAAGTCTCAGCTAATTTTTATGAGACCCTGGCCATCTCCCTGGGTCCATTCAGTTTGCTATTCACCCATCAATTAATTCCTCCATTCATTCATCTTTCTCCCTTCTATGTGTCAGGTTTTTTGCTGGGTAAACACAATGAATAATACACAATCTTAGCTCTTAGGAAGTTAACCAGCTATGTAGGCAAATTATCTTATCTGCTTTACTAGGTAGGTATAGTCTGAGGTAACTGGACTGTGCTAAGGAAATATTGATCTTGGAAAGGAAGTCACAGAAGACTTCTTAGAAAAGACATCTAAGCCAAATCTTTAAGAAAACAAGTTTTAAGTAGTTAAATATATGATTACCTTTTCTGACTCTCTGGGGACAGTGCTATACTTGATTGATGGGCTACCTTCCCTGTAAACTGAAGGAAGGCCTGAAAGAACTGGAGAACACTAATAAATTGGCTGAGAATGTTTCTCAATACTCTCCTATATGCACAGGGCTTCTCTGTTGGTAGTGTATAAGTTCATGTTTGTAAACCTGACCTATTTAATATGTGACGTTTCTACAATAGACCATTTTTCCTTTAAAGAGGGAATAAGATACTTTACTCTGCTGCACTCCCGTTTATGTAGTGCAGCTCTGGCCACAGGATGAATAAGAGTGAACTGAGATGGAATTCTTCCAGGCACTAAAACAGAATGAGGAAATAAAATAAGAGCAGAACTCAGGGGAGTGAGTCAAATACACATTTCTGCTTACAAGAAACTGTCTCACTATTATTTTAAGTGATTTTTGAGTGGAAATACCATAAATACCCTTTACCATGCTGTAAAAAAAAATAAAATGCTTATGTCAGTTACATAGTTTAAGTTTCCTAAAAGCAAAGGGCTTAGGATATTAATTTGGGTAGAATAAAGTGAATGACAGGATTAGAGGGGAGACGGGAGCATCATGGCCGTACCATATATTGCATAGACAGGTGGACCAGAGCCGGCTCCATTTCGCATCTGCTTGCTCAGAACCCCACAAGGAATGTAATCTTTATGTACCGCAAACATGTACTAATAAAAAACGGTTTTTAAAATATGGTTGAACTTTTCACATTTTCAGAATAAGAGTTATTTGCTTATGTGACTAGATAAATGTATGTCTGAAGCCCAAAGGCGATGCAGTGGGTTAGATGGAGGGAGGGGCCTTAGCTCCAGGCTCAGAGCTTACAATTAATCTTGTAGATGCCTCAAGATCCTTGACATTCAATAATGTAAGTGAATTTTTACGCTGAATATTCATAACCTTGATTAGTATTTGCATTGTAATAGGTGGTGAGTGAACTTGTCCTGTAATCCGTTATAAAGAAATTCTAACAACATTGCAAGCACAATATTCTGTGTGTGGTGCGTTTACTTGCGCCATCTTGTGGACGGCGGAGACATTTTCAGACTGCCATCCCTGCTGGAATGTTTGAAGCTTAACATCAAACAGCCACCACCGGGAATAAAATAAAAAATAGATAATAGGAAGTAGGGAGGTAGATCTTTCTCAAAGGGTAAGTGGATCGAGAGAAGGAGGAAACAGAGGAAAGTGGGGATTTGAAATGAAAAAAGGAATTAAGATGTGTTACACACATGTATCAACTCCCCACAAGGAATGTAAACATTATGGACTACAAATACAGACTAATGAATTAAAAGCAAAAACAAACAAAAAACAACAAAAAGAGAGTGGCTGGGGGTGTAAGCAAGAGCGTGATAAGATCAGAGCTGATCTTCAGAAAGATAGCTTAGCGCCATCCAAGGAGGGGCCAGGGCAGGACTTTTGTCCACTGGGCACGATGTTGGTCCAGTCCTGGTTGAAACATGCACCTGAATCATATGCTGGAGTGGTGATGTGGAGGGACAGAAGCTGCAGCAAGGACTTTTGTGATGGAATCTGCAGCCTGAGATGACCGGTGAGATGTAGAAGATGGCTCCCCAATCTTGTCACTCCTGTATCCCACACCTTGCCTGTGGCAGTCATATTGACTTGTGAAGTGAGGCACAGGCTGCAGGAGAACTTCTTGCCTGACTGTGTCTGTTTTCTTAGTGGGAAAAGAATCATCTGCCTGAGAGACGCAGGAGGGGCAGGAGAGGAAAGCAGCCTGGAGTCATGGGTTGGGGAGAAAAGGAAGGGAATCTGAGGGTGAGAATGTCTCAAGTTGTTCTGAAGCTCTGTGCAGCCTGAAAGCTATGTATTAACATGGATGGGTGTTCAGCAGAGCTTCATGACAAAGCAGGGAAAGAGTGAGTTTTCCACAAGGCCGTCAAGGGCCGGACATATCACTGTCACCACCATCATGTTGTCCTTTGATAATCAGGCACTTACTTCAGTCCAGCTCCTTGATAGGTCTGTGGTAAGAACCAGTCCCCTTCAGCTGCCTGCAGACAGTCTTTCACCTCGCCAACCCCAGAGGAGATGAGAACAGACTCTAGCTAACACACGGCGTGTACAGATCCAGTACAGGAATTCGCGCAAAATGCTCAACAGAGAATTTAGTGCATTGCTTGTGCTAATTTAATAGCTGCCCAGAAAGAGTATCCCTCAAAATATTCCATACATGACTTCTAAACAAAGAAATTCTGAATCTTTCCAGAACTTAACATTTCCTCTGTCACTTGCATCTCCGGGGCTAGGATGGAGCACAGGTGACGGTTCTACCACTTTCTTCCTCTTTTTAGTGTTCAACTTGGACAGTCACCAGTAGAATATTCTCATTCTGAATATTTAGAAGTGCTGCATTTAATCCTATCTACTTTCATTCAGTAGCCAGATATTTTTGCACTGAGAGCATCTGCAAAACCAAAAAATAAATAAAGTAAAATCTAATTGTGGCTAATTTTGTAGTTAATTAACAAACTTCCTTAGTCTCTTCATAAAGGAAGAGAACAAACCAACACTCCATTTTTTCCTACAAATGCCTGTAAGGATATTGAGAGGGCATTACTGTAATTAATGCTGGGTTTAAAAATACCAGCATGGGAGTAAGCTAGCATCTTCCAAATAGAGATGAGTCAGGGCCTGGGAGATGATAAGGTGTTTAGATGAATGTGATTTATTAAGTGCGCAGAAAGAAAACATTAGGAAAGGCAATAAATGAGTCAGTGAGGTTACACATTGACATGAAAAATGCAAGCCACATTCCTGAGCACTCTGTTGGATACAGAGGGTTGAAGCTTTGAACTAATTCTGTTGAAGGCCACAAAAAAAGAAAAAAAAGAAAAAAGTTATGATGTTTTTCAGCGATGAATTTTGGGGTGTCCTTTGGCTTTTCACTTTTCTGACTCTCTGCAGTTTACACTGGCTCTGCTTTGGGAAAACCTGGTGTACCTTAATTCACTGGATCTCTCCTTGCTTATGCTTATGGCATCCTGGAGAAATAAGAGTGGAAAAATCTTCTGAGTGTCACAGAGCTCTTGGGACCACGTTCCAAGCAGAGAACTAAATTGTTGCTTCGTTCTTTTTCTAAGATCAGCTTTAAGAGCAATCAAAACAAGTTTCACGAGGGACAAAATTCCCACTGGAAAGGTACGAGCTAAAGAATTTAAGACAAAGAATGTGAGGGAAGGCTGGAAATAAATCCTAGAAAAACTCCAATTCATTAGGTCTGAAGAAGATGCTTTTTCTACTGGTTCATGGGCTAGTAATTCATGAAACAAGACACAAAGAGAGATATGAAGCCTGGAATCTGACCCAGCAGACTCGCTTCCCACGTGCTGCCTGCAGCCTTGTCTACAGGAGCAGTGGGAACAGGATAAGAGTTCTGACTGGAGGACAGAGAAATTAAGCACCACATCAGCAGAGAGGCTTTGGTCCAGCACTGCTCAATCTTTTATCCATTATCCCCTCCCCAGTGAGTATTGTTACCTTAACTAACCCTCCTCATAATGCCACAGATATATAATAGGCTGCCTCTGCAGCTGGTCTTTCTTGGGCGGGGAAAGGGCCATTAAGCACTGTAATTTGTAAGATTTTTGTCCCCAAGAACCAAATTTTATCCCCCAGTACTTACTATGACTTGCTTAGTACATCAGTCCTAGGTACTTACTGAGCACCTGGCCCTGACTTGCATTACTTCATGCAGTGCCTTATTCCCATTTGCTGCATGAGTCTTAGAAGTGTTGAGGAGGTTGTTTCCAGACAAAGAGGGACTGAACTCACCCTTCAGTCTTGTCTTCACCTTTATGCTCCTGCTTGAATCGGGATCCCCAGCTGCCCTCCCATATTTTTCTGACCCTCATTCTGGGATGTCAGTCCATCTCGGCTGGGACACAAAAATAAGGCATCTTGCTGGTACCAAGAGACCCCTTCAAGCACTTTTTATTAGTGTAAGAGAAGTGGTTGTGAAAGATCCAAACTATAGCAGCTAGTCACTGAGTACGTAGTCTTAGAGAGATTCTGTATCCTGCCCTGCAGAAAATGAAGACAAGTGAAGCTAAGGACCTCCCACTGGTGCAGCCTCATGGGAGGGATGCAAGGCCCCAACGATATCAGCCCTGACATCAAGGGCCAGGGAATGGCACGGTAAGCAGGAAGTACAAGGCAGGTGGCAGCTGGAACACCATGGATGGCCCTGTGAGGCAGAAGACACAGGAAACAGCCCTCAGCTTGTCACAGGAATTGCTCTTGCATCTGGACAGAAAGAGCAACTAAAAGATGTTGGACATAGTTAAAATGAAATGGTACCCACATGGCACACTGAGTTAATCTATGTAGTGTAGATCTCAGACTTTGATGATACTATCAGTAGTAGTACAGCGCTGGAGATCAAACTCAGGAGCATGTAAGTACTCTACCACTTAATTATGTTCCCAGCCCTGATATTATTATTATTATTATTATTATTATTTTAATTTCCAAGGACATTCTAGTTTCAACTAAAATTAGGAGTCTCTAAACTAAACCAAACTTTTCTCTTTTCCAAAACATAGAACATACTCCTATCTGTAAAATGGGCCATTTCAGCGATCCTTATGATAAAAAGGTGAAGACACAGGAAACACTGGAAGGAATGTCTATTACTCTTAAATGTTTTTGACCACAAATAACAAAGCCAGAGGTATACACATGTATGATGTTGTTTTTACTGGCTTATGCACATTTTGAAAAATCTATGGATAGACAGTGGCTGCCACTTATTCTAATCACACCAAAATACCAGCTTCAAGGTGTCTAAAATTCTCTTGGCTTTGCTTTCACGGGCGCAGGGTAGCTACTGCAGCTCAGCTTCCTGCTTATACTTCAGCAGAACAAAAGAAAAGTACTTGCAGGGCAACTTCCCTTTATATCTAGTTGACTATAATTGGGTCATGGCTGTTCATAGTGGAAAAAGGTATTAAAATTGCTCACTGACCTTGGCATCTGGCACAAAAGGCGGGAGGACAATCCTGTATTTAAAGCCCTTCCTGTTCACTCAGGTGTGCCTTTCCCAACTGAACCCTAAGAAAGAACAGCAACTGATATTCTAGGTCAATGGGTCTCAACTAAAAGCAATTTTACACCCAGCCCTACCTCGGGAGGCAATTGGCAATGACTTTTTGATTCTCACGACTGCAGAGCTGAATATTGGTAACTAAAAGGAAGAAATGAGGGATGCCAATAGTCAGCTTGGAATGATAGCCTGATAGCCCCACACCACAAAGAGTTCTGTGGCCCAAAAAGCAATTGTGCTAAAGTTAAGCCCTGTTCTCAACCATTACCATAACCTTTAATTGTTTACCTCACTCCGGAGTCCTGCATTACAAGCAACCTATGTATCACCATTCTTCCTAAAGGAGTGCTCTAATCCCCATGACTCATACATTTCACCAGGATAAGAGAACCAGTGCACATCCTTAAATCTTAATGCAAAGAACATTCTTCTGTACCATTCCTAATGGTATACCCATACTCTGCCTGCACACTTTAACTCTTGGGAACTCATTTCATTTTTTTTCTTATTCTCCTCCTACTTCCTCTCTTTCTCTTTCAACTGGATTGCAGCTTACATCAATTAAGTCACACTGTTCTTCGGTGTACAACCCAATGTCCTATATCACAGGTGCATGAGCCTATACACCCATGACCCATCATGGCATTGAACATCCTGTCACTGCCCGGGGCTCCTTGCCAGTCCTCATCACATTTGAGACATTCTGAGTTCTCACTGGGTACGTATATACCATCATACCCATTATCCTGTCTACTCACTTTTGAACCTTTTCCCAATCTGGGGTTAATATGCATACCGTTGAGCACTGTCTGTTATCGTCTGTACTCAATATTCAGTCATATCCCTAGGAGGAAAATACCTAGGTAATACTTTTTCCAAATCTCACTCCCAATACCAGTGTTGCAACTGTCCCACATCCTCATGAACACTTAGTGCTGTCTTTTTCATTTTAAGTATTCTAATTAATGTGTTGTACTGCCTTGTTAAGAAATTAATTTGTTTTTCCTAATAACTGGAGACATTGAGTGCCTTTTCATATGCTTACTAACCATCTGACCTTTTAAGTGAGATACTTCAAGGCTTTTGCTTGGTGTTTGATTGGTGTAATAGTTGATACACTGCATCAACTTGAAAAGTCTTGAAGCTTAGCTAAGTAACTCAAAAGTTTTACTTCCTATGGTGTAGAGCACACGCACTTACCACTCTGGGATGGTGTTCACTGTGGCAGTTTGGGAAGTTTAACTAACTGACTCAGCAGAGGGTCAGGTCCCTTACTTTGTAAATATCCTGAGCCTGTGTAAGAGGAGGGCATGGAGACAGTGTGACTGCTACACCTACCTGAGGGCAGGTGGCCTGCATACGATATAAGGGAGGAAAAGAGGCTTTTCTTCCCCACTTTTGTTGCTTGTGTTGTCTTGCACTACCGCGAGCTGTTGTTTGTGTGCCAAGCCACCCTGCTTCAGAGCCAACTGATTATGGACTGAAAACTCCACAAACTGTGAGCTAAATAAATCTTTCCTCTTTTAATTTTGGGCATCTGGTATTTTGTCTCAGCAATGAGAGAAAAGTAATTAAGACAATTTGGTTATTTGTACTTTTCTTATTAATCCTTAGGAATTCTTTATATATTCTTTAAAAATCTCATTATCTTAGAAATTTAATTGAAAATTGCCAAACTTTCTTGCTATTTTTATCCCCATTGGAAGTTAGAAGCTGTTTATAAATGCAAACTGTCATATGCAGAAGTAGAATGTGACCTCTCATTACCAAATTCCAAGCTCTCACATTGGATTGTGAAGAACTTTGCCCTTCTGTAGGACTATGAATGCATATGGTTCATATTAAGATTTTGACATAATAAGAGACACTCAGTATCCCTTATAAGCATCACTTCTTTGTGAGGCTATAGTTTCAATTTTGACTGATAAGAAAAGAAAACTTAGGACAGGGATATAGTTCAGCAGCACAGTAGCTGCCTGGGAAGTGCAAGGTGGTAAATTCAATCTCCAGCACCAAAAAGTAACAAAAAAAAGTAAATAAGGAAAAATTATCCATTTCATAATTACTTCTTCTGGACCAAGAAATTATTCAAGTTATGCATTTTAATGTAACTGATTTTTAAGTGACCATGACGATAACAGCCACTGGTCCTCTTCTCTGTCCTGAGCACTTGCATAGGCACACTGCATACTTTGCTCCCACTTAACTTGCACAAAAGTCCTGCAAGGTAAAGATGAGGAAACAGAGCCATGGGGAAGTTAAAAATGTACTCAGTCTCACAAGCTAGTAAAGAGAAAGACTAGATTTGAAATTCAGCCTAATTTCTAAACCCATCGCCCCAAGGAAAAGATTATAATTTTATGTGTGATGAAGTTTATAAATTAACTGTAGCTAAGAGAAAAATTTTAAAAAATCCCCATCCTGTTGCTGTGTGACCTGTAAATTGCACTTTCCAACAGTAGCCTGGAGTCTGTGGGCTGTGATGAGCATTTGGTACTTTTATGAGTTTCCAAATTAATTCCAAGGGTGGCCTGTTTACAAATGCTTATTTAAGGAGTTCCACAACTGCACTAAGATTGTTGGAGAAACAAAATGAAGCAACAAAGCCACTTGGCCAGGGAGCATCTCTGCATGAATTTGTATGCTGATCCCTCCTTTTCCTGCAAACCTTATATACTATGATTTTCCTATACTTATGAGGTATGATCAAAATACGTAGTGAATGTTTAATTTAAAAAAAATTTAGTAAAAGACACATAGCCATTAATCCCTCTCCAGAATACTCCCTCTGACTTCAAACATATTTATCCTGTTGTTCTTAATACTTTGTGCAACAGCCTTGGAAGTTTTCTTTTGTGAGATTCTTTATAAGTGAAAGAGTTGTGCCCTGGAAAGCTGCGGTGGGGGGCCAGAGCAAGGGATGGGACCAAACTGTAGTTACCTTCCCCAGTGGCACAAAAGTACCCCCAATCAGTAACCTGTGCATTACCAGTCCCCACTCTGGGCGCCATCCAGGTCAGAGGTTATATGAGTCCCTTAACCCACACGTGCGGGTTAGAGAAGGCCAGGCTGTCTGTGGTCATGGACTTCTCTCCACATCCTTGGAAATAAAGGTCTCTTTTATCTCATATTTTGCTATTTCACCGCACCGAAAATCCTAACAATAAGCTGTGATAAAAATACAGGGAATGCTGCTGTCTAATGTCATTCAATGAGAAGGTAAAAGTATAAAAACATCACTGTGAATCTTTACTCACCTTATTTACTGGATCTGGCACAATTTGACTTCTGACTCTTCCCCAGTGTCAGACTTACCATGAAAAGTAAATGTCTTGAAGTGATTCAGGAGATCAAGGCAGCCAACAAAGTGCAGCTGGAGACATGAAGGAGGATTCCAGTGCTGCTTGGGAAATTGGCAAGAGGAAGGGTAAGTGTATTTGAAGTGAAAGGAAGTATTTTGAGGGAGTTTAAAGGCAATATGTTGTTTACTATAATTTTTTTAATTTAAACATTCCCTATATTTTTATTATATCTCATTCATGCATGTGTTCAACTTTAATTTATAAAACAGGCATCATAGATTAACTTCAATAAATATCAATAAGGTAGAATAATTCTAACAATATACTATAGTGAAATTGCCAGCCTCACTATTCTCCTTCTTTGAGGTCATTATTAAGTAATGTAAATGTTACCTGAATAAGAATACTCCAATACTGCAACACTATATCTAGGAACTCAGTTACTATGTGACTAACTAGAAGGCACTATGTATGTGGAGTGGGTACACTGGACAGAGGGATGATTGCATAGAAACAAAACCATGTCCTCTACTGACCCTCTTCCTGGAGGAAAGGGTAACATTGTGCTGTCATCTGCTACTCTGATTTTTCAGTTCACTAGCAAAAGAGTGCTAGTGAATGATAGACTAGTACGTGTTAGTAAATGGTAGTAAATGTTGGAGTAGCCCAACGCTGGCAATGAGTGAGGGAGGTGCTTAGGGTGATACAAGATCTAAATAGTACTTCCAGTTATTGCTTGGCTTCTTCCCATTCCTGGGTTCATGTGAGGAAACCTGGAGATGCATTATCCTAGATTGAAAATACAGGAGAAGGAAGGACTTGGGGAAAGACAATGGCAATTTTAGTTTTCATCACACTAAGTTCAATGTTAGTGAACCAAACTTGAAGCTATGCCCCTTCTAGTTTCTCCTTTCTTATGTTAGAAATACCTCTCCTCTGGGCACTCATTGTTCCGTTACCTGCAGACCTATTTTGTCTTTGAGCTTCCCAAGGATATGATCTATTTGCTTAAACCTCTTCACCCACAGGGCTGGGTCTTTGCTGAGCACCCAAAGTCAGTCAATCATGTTCACTGAATGATGAATGAATTCAATTGACTCAACCCCACCAGTATGTTAATTGTGACACATTCCTGCACCTTGGAGCAGCTGACACTGTAGGGGTCAGACAGGTGGGGAAAATGCTTAATGAGATGTTTCTGCTCAGATCAGAAGCTTCCTTGCTAGTTTCTCCTCTCTTTCAGTCACTTCTACCTCCCTTCCCAATGTCTCTCTGCTTCACAATTCTGAAATCAGAGTCTATAGTTTACTATAAATCTTGCCTACTGTTGCAGGCAGCTGAGTTAGTTAGAAATATTATAAGCAGTGAGACAGGGCTAGGTCCTCAAAGGAGCCAGTGCAGAAGCCCAGATACCTTGCAGTTGTGGGACAGACACATACTTCCTGCTGTGGGCCAGGCCTCAAGACAAAGGATCAAACAAATTCATCCATATCCTAAGGATTGATATTCTAAATAGTTCCCTAACACCCTGAGGAAGCCAGGAGTCACTATTCTGACTCCCTAGGGAAGAGTCACTGCTCTCTAAGAATGCCCATTTTCTACTGTGACTAGCTTCCCCATTTGTCCCTAATGTAATCAATTTTACCTGGACTATTAATCTTATTGGTTAACCATAGTTCTGTCCTACTTTATGCCCATCTGCCTTGTGAGTTCCCAGTTTCCCCACCGTAAGCCTATCTCACCCCATGATTTTGCTCTATAAAAGTCCCTAGAAAAGACAGAGTCCCTGGCAACCCGCTCAAGAACCCTCTGTCTCTCTCAGACAGAAGCTTTCTTTCTCTCAATAAATATATTCTCTTAACCTCTGTGGTTCTTAAAATTCATTCTTCAATTGTAGAGAACACGAACTAGTACCCGACATAGTAAGTTGGGAGTTTCATTCCCCTATATCACCACCATTTCCAACTCATGTTGTCATGGAAGTGCAGCTCGGGGTTTCACTCCAGCCCTTGTCAGCAGCCCTGGGAGCTGTCTGTGGGCTACAATCTGCACTTACAGAGTCACCCCCCAAGGAGATGCTGACCAGCGGCTGACGGGCGCTAACACTGAGAAAGAATGTGCTTTCCTGACAGCAGAGAGGGCATCATCAGCTGACTGTTACTATATCCCAGGGCAAAATAAACACAGCAGCAGGTTCTGAGTGACACTGGGGAGATATCCAGACATCTGTGGTACCGAGAAGCTCAAAAACATTGGGAGATATTTCCAAGATAAGGAGATTACATTTCTCTTTTTTGGAAATACAACACAGTTATAGAAAGTACATAAAATCCAGCTGTAGTTCAATAGTCACAAATGAAATGCCTTTGTAAATAAATATCTCCCAGGCCAATATTGATATAGCAGAATGCAACTCCCAACCTACTATGTCCAATTCGTGTTCTCTAAAATCGAAGAATGAATTTTAGGAACAACAGAGGTGAAGACTGGAATATCTTTATTGAGAGAAAGCTCCTGTCTGGAGAGAGACAGAAGGGGTCCCGAGCGGGTTGCCCGGGGCTCTGTCTTTTCCAGGGATTTTATAGAGTAAAACCATGGGTTCAAGGTAGGGGAAGACTGGGAACTCATAAGGCAGATGGGCATGAAGTGGGACATTACTATATTTAGCCAATAAGATCAATAGTTCAGGCAAAATTGATTACATTAGGGACAAATGGGAAAGCAAGTCACGTAGCAAGCAGGCATTCTTGGAGCTGCGACCTTTCCACTAGAAGGATGGGATAGTGGCTCAGGTTGAGAGGGAACTAATTAGAATATCAGTCTTCAGGATGTGGATTCATTTGTTTGATCCTTGGTCTTGAGGCCTGGGCCACGGCAGGAGGTGTCTGTCTCCCTTGTAGTTTCCAGGTGTCAGCACTGGCTCTATTGAGGACCCAATTATCTCACTGCCTATAATATTTCTGACTAACTCAGTTGCCTGATACAATATTGCCTGCCCTGCCCCTCCAAAAGAACATAGCTTACTCTCCACCAATACACACGTGCATTTCCCTAGTCACAGTCAGTATGATGCTTTCCATGGTAAGCACTTTGTGACATTGTTTATAGTTTTAACGCCTCTCATGGATCTCGAAACAATATGGTTTAGTTTGCTTATCTCATAACTTGAGATGAACACATTTCTACTATGTATATTCTTTTCTGATGTGTATCTTTCACTTCACATATTTGTGGAATTCATTCACTTAGATGGGTAGAGCTGTGTTTCTCCTTTGATTGCTGTTATGTCCCATTATGTAACCATGACACTTTATCTACCCTGCTATCCACAGGTTCAGGTGGTTTGTGTTTTCTGTTAGAATTATTTTTATTCCTGTATTCAGGGATATGGATGCTAGAATGTCTCTACTGTATTTGTTTCTGAATCTTTAGGAATGAATATCTTCAAATTTTGTAGAAACACTAAACTTTTTCAAAGCAGATGTGTCTGTTCATAGTCATACCATAAAAACATAGTGAAACTAAGACACCCCAAATGCTAACTTCAGGGCCTCAACATGACACCCACTGTCCACCAACAAGGAGCATTGACAAGTTTCTAGAGATTACCTCACACCCAGAGATATGGTATTTTTGTCTCACTTTCAGATTTTAATGTTTTCCTTTCACAGGATGGAAAACCACCACATATTACTTGTTAGTGAATACTGTATCACTCATCTAATTTGAAAAAGCAGAAAGGTAATTTAGTATCTATCATATATATTTTTTTTTCTAAAGTTGTTCATACAGTTCAGATATTTGTTACTGTTAGGTTTTCGGTGCAATAAGAAAGAAGATATACCTGGAATGAATCCCACTTGGTCATGGTGTATAATCTTCTTGATGATTTGCTGCATCCTGTTTGCCAATATTTTATTGAGAATTTTTGCATCTATGTTCATCAGGGAGATTGGCCTATAGTTCTTTTTTTTAGTTGAGTCTTTCTCTGGTTTTGGTACTAGAGTGATATTTGCTTCCAGGAATGACTTAGGAAGAATTGCTTCCCTTTCAATTTCATTGAAGAGTTTCAGGAGTGTTGGAATTAAGTTTTCTTTGTATTTCTTGTAGAATTCTGCAGTGAATCCATCTGGGCCTGGACTCTTCTTTGTAGGCAAGGACTTAATTACAGTTTCAATTTCAGTAATAGAAATTGGGTTATTTAGTAGTTTTACATCTTCCTGATCCAGCTTTGGTAGTTCATATGTATCTAGGAATTTGTCTATTTCTTCAATGTTATCGAACCTATGAGAGTAGAGGTTTTCAAAGTAGGTGTTGATGATCTTCTGTATTTCCACTGAGTCTGTAGTAATTTCACCTTTTTCATTTCTTATTGCATGAATTTGAGTTTTTTCTTTCTTTTTTTAGTAAGGTTGGCCAGGGGCTTATCAATTTTATTTATTCTTTCAAAGGACCAACTCTTTGATTCATTGATCCTTTGTACCGTTTTCTTAGTCTCTATTGCATTAATTTCTGCTCTGATCTTTATAATTTCCTCCCTTCTTTTGGCTTTTGGCTTGGCTTGCTCTTCTTTTTCTAGATGTTTGAGTTGTAGCATCAGGTTGTTTATTTGTGTTCGTTCTGTCTTCCTGATGTGGGAACTCAATGCAATAGATTTTCCTCTTAGGACTGCTACCACAGTGATATATGTGCACCCATGTTTATAGCAGCACAATGTGTAATAGCCAGATCCTGGAAACAACCTAAGTGCCCATCAACTGAGGAATGGATAAAAAAGTTGTGGCATTTTTATACAATGGAGTACTACTCAGCTATAAAGAATGATCACATTGAGATATTTATAAATAAATGGACATGACTTGAGACCATTCTCTTAAGCGAAATAAACCAAACTCACATGTGTAAATACCCTATAGTCTCCCTAGTATGAGAGTTGATAAGAGTATATAAGATTTTATGGTAAGCATGAGTCCCCATCTCATAGCTTTGAAGACTTTCAGTGTTTTCAATCATCAGTGGGAATGGTTTTATTCTGTTTTGTTTGACTATATCATGCGTGATGATATGAACAGCTGTTTTGAAGAAAACAAAACATTATGACAGCTATTGCTGATTTAATATCATCCTTCTTAGAAGTCCTACCATGCTTCTATTCTTCTACTACCATTGGTTCTATCTATCACATTGTGTCTTATTGGGATTTGAATATATGTGATAGTTTAAACAAAATTTTTTATCAAAAATGAGATATTATAGTACCCATTGATCATTTTCTGTTATTCAGTTCAGAAAGCCCTGTAATTCTTTCACTCCTTGAATGGATTTATACTATATTGTTATGTTTGATACTATTGTATTTGAAACTATGCTCAACTACAGCAGAGAAAGAGATATTGTAATAGCTACTGTTAATGTCTGGTTGTCTTAATGTAAAGTACTATGTTGCCTATGTTGTCCTGTTCTGATCTGCTCTGTACTGCCCTCTTTTGTTTTATTCTCTTTAAAATAAAAAACTTAAAAAGAAAAAATAAAAAAAGAAAGAAGATATAAATAAATACAGCTTTTATTCTAAGGACATGAAGAGAAGTCCATGACTATAGACAGCCTGGCATTCTCTGACCAGCATGTGTGACATAGGATATATATATAAAACCTTCGACCAAGGTGGTGCTTAGGGCGGGCATTTGATGACACACAAGTTACTGATTGGGATCCCTTTTTGTGCCACTGGGAAAGGAAAAAGGAAGCTGTCACAGGGGAAGAGGAGGTGACCTCAAGGCAAACAAGCTGTTTGGTCCCGCCTCCCAGCCACTTGGTTCTGTTTCTGCCTCCCACCGCAGTTTAAATATTTTAGGACAAAACTCTTTCAGTTACAAAATAATAAATAGAAAATGGAATAACTAAAATAATACCTGGCTTCTTTCCTGGAGTTGGCTGATTTGCTCCCTGAAACTCTGCTAAGAAAATGAGGGTTCAATAACATATTCTATTCAGAGTCTGAACTGAACACCTGTTACTACTCTCTAGTTCTAATACAGTATGATTAACAAGAAATGCATCCTAAGAAATCCAGCATTATGCCTATTTAGGAAAAGTGACGGCATAGCTTTGTTTTGATACTTTTTATAAAACGTGATCAAAACCAAAGATCTTACATATTAGAAGAGTGTTAGAGAATTATGATATTATCATTTGTTCTGGTAAGGGAACCAAACAGTTCTTATCTACTAATTTCTCTTGTTCACTCTGTACCCACAAGTTTTACCATAGGCCTTGTATGTAATAAGTGAGCCATAGAAGTTAGATGGCTAGAAACATAGTTTGTTAAAAAATCCTGTCCTTTGACACTCAATCCCATCCTCTTACTCCTCCTACAAAAATATGTTCTAGGTCTGAAGAAAGTTGCAGTTCATTTTTGTGAAGAAATATTAGTTGTAGGGCTAATTTTGATCCTTCTAAACACCAGTTACTAAATTTAACTAAGCAAAAATATACAAGTTTGTAAGTCTCTTTCCCAGTCTGTTATCATGAGCACTTTCCTGTGTGATTCCTGACTAATGTAGTGTTTAGATGTTAGGGACCCCACGAAGCCCCCTAGGATGCAGAATAACTTTCTAAGTGCAAGCCCCAGTTGGAGGAGGCATCGTAACATAGGTTTAACCAGCTCTGGTGCAGACTTCACAACATTGAGGGAAATATTTACTGAGCAGATAATAAATCTTTCCTTCTTAACAACTCTCTGACAAAAAGGACCACATGATATCACAGTGCTGTGAGCATGCAAATTAAATCACAGGAGATATTTTGTGGATTGATAGGTGCTGTAAGTAATCAGATAATTGACTGGGTATGAACTGGTAATGAGATATTTTTGGCTAATTAGAGGAAAGCAAATGAATTGAATTGAGATAAAAAGCTACATGTAAAAGTCATTGTTCAGAAAAAGGAAGGTAACTGAAGAGTTAGAAAAATGGAAGGGGAGTGTAAATTATGCGTTCTAGGTGATAAATCATCTGCTTAGTCAATGAGCCAGACTGTGGAAGGCTGAAGGCCTTGGAAACCTCACTGGGGTCATTTGTAATCTAAAATCTATTGTCCAGGAGGTGCATGGAGGAAGACGACAGGGAATCACATCCCCAAAATGCCCCCTTTATTGGTATTCAATAACCCATAAACCTGAGTATATAACATTGTTATATTTTCTTTGGGAGCCATTGGAAAACAGATGTTAAATTGAACAGGAATTTCAGAAATTATGTCACAGAGGGGACTCATTTGATATAAAGGGACATACTGTGAATTTTATGTGTCCTGTAGAATGGAGTGGACCCTCAAACTATGACTGGTCTTACATACTGACAATTTGAGTTATGACCAGAATATTAGGTCTCAATTAGGACCAGAATCTTGACTTACAACCTGAATGCTGACCACTTGTGTGGGTATAAACAAAGATTCTTGATGCCAAAAGGCCTGTGTAATCATGTGTAAACAACAGCCTAAGTCCAGAGTGTGTGCTTATGGACATGATTTTGGTCAGTGCTTTATATAATGGCTATGATTACTGAGATCAAAATATCCCCCAAAAAGCTAGAGAAGAAGCTAAGGAAGGAAAGGAAAGAAAAGAAAGGAATCACAATCAAAAAGAAGAAGGAAACTGTGGAGAAATATGAGAGTAGCATTTGTGTGACTGATCTCACTAATACTTATACACTGTAGAAATTCACCATCTCAACCATTTTACAGAGAAAACATTTGTATAAAAAAGCTAGTATTGCTAAAGGTATTATTCAAATTAGTAAGTCATGATCAACTGTGTTACATGAGGTAAAAAAAAGCTATTATTACTGTGGCTAAATGAAAAGCAGATGGCAGGTTATAGCCTATCTAATCTATCATTTGTGAAAAAGTAAGGACTATAAACACAGATCTCCTAGAGGATAATTCATTGACAACTGATAATGGCCAAACATTTCATGCCAGTAAGGGGTGGTTTCACAATTTTAAAGTGAGAACTTGGGTTTACTGTATAACTAGGCATGGTGAAGCAGCCAGTGCTGATAAAAGGGCTACTGAAAATTGCATATCCCACTTTGAAATGATGACACAGAGAAATAGCTTTTGCTTTCATCCAGTTTTCAACTGTGATGAAACAGGCCTTTTATGGAAGAAAATACATTGCTCAGGAAGACAAGAAAATGCCAGGTCACAAGCCTATGAAGATAGGCTGACTTTATTACTATGTGCCAATGTGAGTGGTGACTTCAAGATAAAGCCTCTCTTGGTTTATGTCTCTAAAACCCCTCAAGTGTTCAGAAAACATAAAGACATGAAGAATAGGCTAGGGGTCATACAGAGATCTAACAAAAAGTCTGGGCAACAAGAGTACTTTTTCTTGAGTGCATCAGGGAGGATTTCTTTCCTATTGTTAAGAATTATCTAGAGAACAAAGGCTTACCATTCAAGGGTTTCATTGTGGACCATGCTCCTGCTCACCTATGACTTTTGGAAGAAGAATCAACTGAAGAATTACCCCGGTTCTCAGCTGAGTTCCGCCCACCTAATACAACTCCTCTGCTGCAGCCTATGGACCAGCAGGTGACAGCTAACTTTAAGAAGCTGTGCACCAGGGAACTGTTCCTGAAGCACTACCAGATGGCGTCAAATACAGATTTAACCCTTAAAGGGTTGTGGAAGGAACATTACAACATCCTTTCCTGTGAGAGGTTAATTAGAAATCCTGGGCCAGCGTCTATCTAGGGACACTGTGATCTGCCTGGAGGAAAGTGTAGCATAAAATTATACAAGAGGGAGACTTTGCAGAGCCTGAGCCTTCAATGGACCCTGTGGTTGATGACACTGTCACTACAGCAGAGTCCCTAGACTTGCAGGTAAATAGTGGTGATGCTGAGGAACTGGTGGAGGACCACTCAGAGGAACTGTCTGCAGAGTAACTTCAGCAACTTCTGACTGAGCAACAGAGAATGGCAGCTGGAGTTTTCTGAAGAGGAGGGGGAGTATTAACAATCAGTGCAGCAAACGTCCTCTTCTGAAATAAAGGAAGTCCTGAAAAAATGGATAGAGCTAAAAACATTTGTAGAGAAGACCCACGTAGATGGAGAAAAAGTCACTCATTGCATTCACTTGCTTAATGACAATGTCATGTCATACATAGGTTTAATAAAATGGCAGAAGCAGACAACCTTAGACCAGTTTTTAGTTCTGAAAATGTTGAAACCTAGTGAGACAAAAGCAGGTCCTAGTGGGCTACAGATTCTTCCAAGGAGAAAAAGGAAACCAGAGAGACAGATTCCTGATGTTCTCAGGGACGGGGACACTCCTACCAAACAACAGCAACCCTCCATTTCACCCTCCCTTCCTGCAAATCAAAGATGTCAACTTGAATGGTGTGTACAGGATGAAATTATCATTTCTGGTAAACAAGGTGCATTTCATAACTTTTCGGTAAATGCATTAGGAAAATTATTGGTGTTTCTGGTAAATAATGCGTATTATGCAACCCTTTTTAATATGAAAAGGCTAATGAACACATGTTTTGGGAAGTTCAAAAGGCTTTATGGGTATTTCCATTTTTTTCATATGGGAAAAAATAGTCTTGAGTTGCAAGCAAGTTGAGTTACAACCAGCCCTCACAAATGAATTGAATCTGTAAGTCAAGGGTCCAACATGTATGTATTATAGAACATATTTCTTATTTCAAAGATAAGGAAGGCAACATCCATTATATCCCTTCTATCACTGTCAAAATGTTACAGGCAAAAGAGTTACATAAAATATTATAGGTAGTCAGACAGGTCTAGGTCCTCAAAGGAGCCAGTGCAGAAGCCCAGATACCTTGCAACTGTGTAGGAGACAGACACCTTCTGCTGTGGATCAGGCCTTAAGACAAAAGATCAAACAAAGGCACCTAAATTCTAAGGACTGATATTCTAAATAGGTCTCTATCACCCTGAGAAAGCCAGAAGTCATTATTCCAACACCCCTAAAGGGAAGAGTCACTGCTCATTAAGCATGCTTGCTTGCTATGTGACTTACTTCCCCATTTGTCCCTGATTCAATCTATTTTACCTGAGCAATTCATCTTATTGGTTAACCGTAGTTCTGTCCCACCTTATGTCCACCTTGTGAGTTCCCAGGTTTTCCCCAGCTTGGCCACCTCTCACCTTGTTGTTCAACTCTATAAAAGTCCCTAGAAAAGGCAATCTTTGGCAACCCACATGGGACTCCTTCTGTCTCTCTCTCAGACAGAAAATTTCTTTCTCTGAATAAATATACTCTGCTCTTCACCTCCATTGTTCCTAAAATTCATTCTTCAATTTTAGAGAACATGAACTCATTTTGCATATATGGTAATTGGGAGTTTTACTCCCCTATATGAAAAATACATATTTTCCTACTGAAACCTCTCTCTTTATACACCAATAAGTCAAAAAAGGAGGAACCACATGAAAGCAGTGACAATAAGGACCCCTGAAAATCTGTGTTTCCCTCTCTTTCCAATGGCCCTTTCTTTCTTTGTCCCTACCTTATTCTTCCTTCTGTTATAGGCAGCCAAGTTAGTAAAAAATATTATAGGCAGTGAGATATGGCTAGGTCCTCAAAGGAGCCAGTGCAGAAGCCCAGATACCTTACAACTGTGGGGGAGACAGACACCTCCTGCTGTGAGCCAGCCCTCAAGACAAAAGATCAAACAAATGCATCCACATCCTAAGGACTGATATTCTAATTAGTTCCCTATCACCCTGGAATCACTATCCTATCCTTCTAGGGGAAGGGTCACAACTCTAAGAATGCCGTTCCTACCTGACTTGCTTTCCCATTTGTCCCTAATGTAATCAATTTTACCTAAACTATTAATCTTATTGGCTAACTATAGTTATCTCCCACCTTATGCCCATCTGCCTTGTGAGTTCCCAGTCATTCCCCCCTCCCCCTGCCTTGAACCATGTTTTTACTCTATAAAAGTCCCTGGAAAAGACAAAGTTCTGGGCAACCTGCTCAGGACACCTTCTGTTTGTCTCAGACAGAAGCTTTCCTTCTTTCAATAAATATATTCTACTCTTAACCTCCATTTTTTCTAAAATTCATTCTTCCATTTTAGAGAACACGAACTCGAGGACATAGTAGGTCGGGAGTTTCATTCCCTTATATCACTGCCTGTTTCAACTATAGATTCACATAACAATTCCATGTACATCATAGTTCACACTATCTAATCATAGTCAAGTGATGCAAAGTCCTTACTGCATTGTGTTATATTTTACCTTGTTAAACAATGTATTCATATTGCTTCCCTACATAGTGACTCACATCACTGGACTGAATTTGTGTTCTTCAATCTACTTTCTCTTTGTTTATTTAGACATCCGTATCATCATAAAGCATAGCATAGGTCTGTCACCTGCATTGCAATTTACATTACCTATTGGATGTTATAATTCTTGTTTCTTCTTTTTTTTTTCATTCAACACTTTTTGAGGGCTTTTTTTCAGTTTTTTTTTCTTGAGTCCTGAAGTTATATAAAGCTAGTTCATTATTCTTGTTTCTACATCTGATTCTATTCTATAGTCTTATTTGCTAAGTTGCAGGAATATCTAGCATATTCTTAAGAATTTTAGGCATGAATGATATCTTCCTCTTGTCCATCATCACCTTATAGCTTTGTTTGATGAGGAAAAGTCTTTAAACCTGTTATGCTGACCATCATTGTTCTTATTATGGCCTTTGTTCTATGATTCTGTTTAAAAGCAGTTACAAAGATGCTATCTTTCCTTCTGTTAGCTTTGTGACTTCACCTTTTACACTCACATTTTCAACCCATTTGAACTTATTTTTTATATAGTGAAAGGTTTGGATACTACTTGTCTTCTTTACCAAACTGTGAACCATTTTCCCAACATAATTTGCTAAATAGTTCATCCAGTCTGCATGGATTCTTGGATTTCTCTCTAGGTGATTCTGTTGCTATCAGTGTGCTGTTATTCCTGTCTCTATAACCCTCATATTGCAATGTGTCTTGATAGTTGGGAAGGCAATTCTTCCTACTTCTTTCTTTTTCTGCTTCACAAAGATCTTGTCTATTTGTGACGTTTTGTTTCTCATTTCAAAGTTTGCCATTAATTTGACAAGTTCCATCCACTTCAAGTAGGATGGCAGAATAGGTAGAAAGGTAATAAAGGAAATTACAATTTTAAGATTATACTTTTAAGAAACACTGCAGCTTCAGGGCACAAAGTTATCCAAGATTGCTATGCATTTTTCCCTGTCAGGAAACTGACTTTAAAAAAAACAAACAAATAAAAACTTCCTACCTTTAAAGTGGGCTGATGACTTTCAACAGTAAATAAAGCCTGCGCTTTTCCCCTATAGATAGAAAAAATACAATGCCATTTTATTTTATTTCTTACTACAATAAAAAATACTTGGCATTAATCCTTTTTAAAATACTCCCTCTTATCCTAAACACACTTGTCCTGTTGTTCTTGTGACTTTGTGAAGCAGTTCTGGAAGTCCTTTGTCTTAGTTACTTTTCTTCTCACTGAGACAGAACACCTGACACCCAAGATTAAAGGAGGAAAGATTTATTTAGCTTAAAATTTGCAGTAGTTTCACTCCATAGTTGGCTGACTCTGAGGCACCGTGGCATGGCAGAGGGGCAACCATTCATTTCCGTGGAAGACAGCAAAAGCAACAAGGCAGGACCTGGGAGACAAGCCTGTTTCTCTCCCCCTTACATTGTGTGCTGGCTGCCCCCTCCCCCCAGGGTGGGTGTAGCACTCATACCCTTAATGTTTTTACAAGGTAGTTTAAAGAACAGAGTGAATGCACCTGCTGAGTGTCAGCCAACAGAAGAGCTTTGAAAAGCAAGCTCCCCCCCCCAAAAAATTACTATTTATACAACTTTATTCACCGAATCCAGCACCACACAAATTCTGGCTCCTTCCCCAAAGTCAAAATAACAATGAAAGATAAACATTTTGAATCAATTCAGGACATCAAGGCAGATACAACAGTGCCACTGAAGACACTCAGAACTGCTTCAGAAAGTGGCAGGAATCCTGGGATAAATGTATTTGAAGTGAGGGAGAATATCCTAGAAAGAATTAATGGCCATGTGCCTTTTACTGAAATGAATGCCAAAAAACCCCACATATATTTTTCTATCACACCCTGAACATATCCTAGATCACCTACCTTAAGGCCTTTCCCAAGACCATATAAAAACCCCTAGCCCCGGATCATAATGCACTTCTCTCTTGAGGACCTGCATTGTATTTTGAGTGCAGACTTCTTTAACTCCGCTGAGTACATACTTCTACACCTCGCCCTGACACCTCCTGCAACTTTTTGTGCTGTGAAGCAGCAAATCTATGACCTATTCTGTGCAGGTAGATGAAATGAGGCCTTAAACTCCTCTTTGTGTGGCCTCTACAGACTCCCAACCGATCGTACAGTAACTGCTGACATGTCGCTTGGAATTGTACGGCATTCACAGGTCCACTTGGAATGAACTGAAGAGTTCATGGTATGTTTCTCATTCATGATGGTGACATATGTTAAGATTTTAAGTATTCCTCAAGAGAGTTCTGTATTTTTCTCAGAAAGACTTTGCATATTCTCTACTAATTTCTAGAAATGTTGGCGTTGGAGCTATGACAATGTCTCATTTTCTGTTATATTTTCTAGTTGGTGACTGTTGATTTAGCTGGATGTTACTGATTTATATGTGTTGATGTTTTTATTTGGAAACTATGGTAAACTCTCTCATTAGTTATCAGGGTTTACTCTGTGGATCCATATAGGATTACTTTGTGGATGAAGAAATCATCTACAAATAATGATACTCAAAGTATTTTTCCTTTTCTTTTTTTTAAATTTTATTTAAAGATAAAAAACAAAAAAGAAAACAACCAAACAGAAAAAGGATAGCAGCAACAATATAGAATTCCAAAGGCAAGAAATAAAAAAACAACAAAACAAAAACACTAAGAAATCGCCACTTGATAAGTTACATACTGTTATCCTTGGAAATAGCTGTTCAAGTTACAAAATTAAAGCATACAAAGTAGACATTCAAACAGTGAGACTGTTAACAGTTCTGCTCAATAATCTAACAAAAACAGTAACGTGGTCATCTGTCTTACACACTTAAACATACATGCAGTTATATCCTTTAAAGCACTTTCTTTTCCCCTCTCTTTTTATATATATATATATATTTTTAAATTTTTTTTTCAGGTGGGTAAAATTAAACACAACAAACAGAACAGAACAGGACATAAGAAAGCATAAATTTCAAAGCTAGACAACCCAAGATCTTTATTATCTGTCATATTGTCTCCTGTTTTCTTCCAAATGGTTGTCCATATCTTTGCATATGGGGAGCTCATACTAAATAACATATCAATCTTTTCACAAGATGTGTAGTTAACTGGCTCCCACTTGCTAAGGTGGTGAGGGACACAGGACAGGGGACAGGACGGTATGAGATGTTCAATTCTCAGCCTGCACACCGGCAGGCTCACATCCACCCCCCCGCAGAGAGGAGAGGAGCTCCTTGTTCTCCCCACACCCCTAGTCAACCACACAGTACAGGTCCCGACGAGCCAGGGCCTCTCTCCTTCAGGCCGCCGAAAGTCTGCCACACTCTCAGCCACCCCCCAGAGAGGGGTGGTGCTCCTTGTTCTCCCAATACCCCGAGTCAACTGTGTGGTGCAGGTCCCGATGCACCAGGGTCCCTCCCCTGCATGCCCCCCAAAGTCCACCATACTCACTTGCTATTTCTTTCTGATGAATTGACGATTACATTTCCAAAGTTCTGAAATGGCCAACAGACCACAGAAAGAATTCTCTTTAGGCTCCTGTTTGAAACCAGCAGCTACAGCAATCTGCTGGCCTTGCTTCAGGGCCAATTTTTCCTTTTGTTATTCCTGGTCTCTTTCTACATCCTTATTTGCTCCTCATTTTGGAAAAATGCTTCAACTGACTCATGAATTTGGAAAAAAAAAATAGGTGTATGTCACTCAGTCCTTTCTGTGTAGCCCCTTTGGGAACCAATCTTCCTGCAAGAAGCAGAACTGGTCAACTTTTCAGCTTTCAGTTATAGAGGGAGGTCAGCCTGGTACTCTATAATCTGTGTAATTCAGAGAGAAGTTATCAGAAAATGCACTGGACTGGCTGATATAAGCCCATTCTTCCCTATCAGCTTTATCAGTGATAAGGCTATCTTTTTATTACCATCTACCCTTTTTCTTAATTTGTTCAGAATTAATGTGACACAAAGATGGTATTATTTATTATACCTCTAACACCTATGAACCTCCTGTTCATTACACTTGTGCTGTGATTTGAATTTCTATTTACCTCCAGAATTCATAATTGAAATTTAATTTTCAATACAGTATTACTAAGAGGTAGGACCTTTAAGAAGTGATCAAGCCGTAAGGGCTCCTCTCATGAGAATGACATGGAGGATCTTATAAAAGATGCTTCATACATACCCTTTTTGTCCTTCTGCCAGTCCCTGTCTTCTCCTGTTTCAGCCTGTCACCTCGGGATCCAATCTCTTTCTGTGTTCCAATGGACTCTTAATTGTTTTAGTGTTAGTGCTGGAATTCATCCACGTGTCTTTTGTTTCTTCCCAAGTTGAACTTGAATAAAGGACACATTGGTTATGTTGATTCTGTTATGAGATCCAGAACTAAAATTCCTCCTGAAGATTCTGAGTGTTAGCTAGATGTGGTGGTACATCCCTGTAATCCCAGTAATCTGAGAGACGGGCAGTAGGATCACAGTTTGAGCTCAGCATGGGCAAATCATCAATTTAGCAAGACTCGCTCTCCCTCCAAATTTTTAAAAAATGAAAAAGGACTGGGTATATAGCTCAGGGTGAAAGCTCTGCATGATTCTTAGAAAAGAAATAAACAATAGTAAGTGTTGGTGAGGGGGGTGGAGGCATGAGGCTTAAATCCCCATTACATGTACAAAGCTGGTGTATGGTAGCTTTTCACTAAGCATCGGCTATGTAGATTGATTCATTCAAAGATGTTTTAGGTGATAGACAAAGTCATGGTCTTTATTTTAGCTTTTATCTTTGTATGTTGATGAAAATAATAATATTGCTTCAGGTGGCCTGAAAACAAAGAATGGTGGCATTTGAATAATCTAATCATTGGGAGAGCTCCCAAACAGAGTTAATGCCACACCTGAATACAAGTTTGAGAGAGATTTCTAATTAACTTTACATCTTCTTTCTGATTCTCAGCTACCTTGGCTCTGAGAGCCACATCCAGGCCACATACCCTCATGCTAGGACTGGAAGGTTTCAGCAATTATGAGTGCTGTTATTTTCATGTATCTAGCTTCCACCTCAGAAGAGCTCATAGTGTTTCACAAGAGTCCACAGAGGAGACATCAACTATTTCAGTCCAAGTGGGTAGAAAACATCGGAGAAGATATTTAAAACTGTTTTTGTTTCGTATTACCCTTTAAAGAAAGGAAAAAGAGGAAGAGAGAGTGAAGGACAGAAGAATAGGAAAGGGAAGGATATGGCAAAATTTCCTTGCCATTTTTTCCTCTTTCTCTGCTGTCTCTCTCCCATGAATCTCTTCTCTTCCCTCACCTGCACAATGGCACTGCACCCTAGCCCCTGAACTCATTTCCCTTTTTACTTCAAATGGTCACTGGTGAATGCTTTGCAATTCACTTGTCTGCTCTATGAAGTCTTAGTCTATAGGCTCAGTGGCATTTCTGGACCCTCTCTGTCCTGCTCCCACTTCCTGCTATTGTTTCACTGAAAGCTGGGGGCCTTGTTCAGGAATTTGGAAATGTCTACCAAATCTCCCCTTTTCTCCTTGCCATTGGGGAGCATCTCTCTTTCCACACATCCAACCGTCCTGTCTCCCTCCATTACATTTCTGGCTTCTTCAATATCACTTCCTTCACCTCCCCTTCTTCTGTTGCTATTTTGGTTATTTATCATCTTCCTATTTCTCTCAGTTAATCAGTATTTTGTTTATTGATCACTTAGGGAATTCCAAGCACTAAGCATATCATAAATCACCTCATTTAACAGTCAAAACATTCCAGTGAAACACAAAGTATCAATGCCCTTCTTTTATAGAAGATTCTTTAAAGGCTGAGAGAAGTCAAATAACCTGTCCAAGGTTACATAGCCTATAATTGATGAATCTCAATAGACCTTTCTGTTTGGCCTTGAAACATGGGCATGTTTGGGTAGGCAACAAAGAAACAAATGCATCACTTCCTTGGAGGTATTGTTCTATTCCTCGTCCTTTTTTCACTGTTAGCGTATTGGTCCAGCAGATCTGTATCTATGCTTCCGTTTCAATATCCAAACCTGCCTTAAACCTTTGTATTCTCACTTCTGCTTGTTGCCATTCTACACATGCAAGAGTGACCACTCCAACTTCACTCTAACACCAATGCCCACCTTCTCTCTAAACAAATGGCCTTTGTGATCCTTCTCCTTGATGCCTTGTAGCATTGATCTTTTTGATGATCCTGTCTTTGACATTTCAGTTGCCTGCCAACATGGTTTATTTAACAGCCTTGCACACTCATCAGAATATGTGGAGTGATGCCACCATCTTAAGCAGTTGGCTGAAACACTAATGTGTGGACCCGAAGGCCATGGCCATACATTTTCATTTCTTTTAAAGGTAAAGAGGTTTGCCCTATCTTCAGAGATCTCCAAAGATCCGTGGAAGGATCTTTTATAGATTTAAAGTGATTTTTCAGCAAACTTTTGCCCTATTTTATTAGTATTTATATTATATTGTATAGTATTTTTATTACATAATACAAATATTTGAATTGCATAATGCTTACATTCCTTGTAGGGGAACTGGTACTGTATATAATGCATCTTAATTCCTTTTAAATTCCCTTTTCCTCTCTTCCTCTCCCTTCTATCCATCTCTTAGTTCTATTTGTTATATCATTTCTGCAATAAATAATATTTATATTCCATATGTAACTTTACTTTTTATAAGTGATACCTAATCATTTGCAGTGAACTACTTGTGTAACTCTTAAATGTTAAAGACATTGATAACTAGATAATATTGACATTTGGAGCAAAATATAAGTAACCCTGATAATACTACAAGTATCTTAGAATTTAAGGGAATAAGGTAGGTATGAAGGGGAGTTGTACTCATCTTTATGTAATGGTTCAGTTGAAAAATGAATCTCCTGGGGATATTTTGTGCATAATTTTTCTATGAGATTCTCCTAATTACTCTCACAGATATATATGTGATTATCACTGAATATTTATTTTATTGGAAGATTTCATAGTACATAAAAGGAAAGAAGTAGTTCAAACAAATTAATTACAGATTTTGTTCCTCTGCCGCATGGCCCAGAGAAAGTGGAGTCTCTAGTTGATTAGAAGTGTGATGCATGTGGTTTAACACACCCAAGAGAATGAGAGTTGGCAGATTTAAAAATGGAGAATACACTTAATATTTATACAGAATTCTACAGCATCCAAAGTGCATTCACACACACTGTCCCATTTATCTTCTCCCAAATCCTTGGGTACCATGAGCATTCTGATCCCAGTTTATAGAACAAGAAATAAAGAAATAAAAGTCCTGACCATTGACACCATTTCAACAAATTTTCATTAGCAGTAAATGTAGGCTGAAAGCTGTTGACCTTGCCCGCCTACCATACCCACATACACAGACACACAGACCCACAGACTCACACCCATGAATAGTCATGTGTTTATAGTATGACCCTGCTCTTCCATCTAAGAGTGGCAGAAACAACTGACACAAGCTAAACCACTCAGCTCTTCTTTTTCCCATTTTGGAACTGAAATCAAGAGGAACTTGAAAACAAGTAGGAAAAGATTTCTGAGTAATGTAAGGAGGCTCTAGAAAGAAAGCCTAAAAATTCAGACCACAGATACTCCAACTTTATTCCTCCCTTCCCAGACACATTTGGCATTTTCTCTGACTTCATAAACTACTGCCTCAGAATACTTCCACTAATTTAAATGGAGCTTCTGATACTCACAACTGAGAAATCTAAACTGTGAGGAAATCCCCATCAATTAATAAATACTGTCTCTTAACATAGCCTCTAATATCCCCACGCAGTCATGGTGGAGTGATTGATTAAATAACTAAATGATTGATCAATTTGTATGAATTACTATCATAAGTTGAAATATATATGATGTAATGATCTGTCTTCTTGGTAAGTTTGAGAGCTGTTAAATAGCAGCTATTGGAAAATTGTATAAACTTTTTACACTTTAAATTATGTGTATGGTAGTTTGGGTAGTTTTCTAATATATAGAAAACTGGTGATTAATTGTGGAATGTGGAAAAAATTAAAAGCCATTTTTATTTTCATCAACCATAAGATATTGTTTACTCATTACAGAAAACTTAGCATTGCCTAACAGGTGCCAAGCATGATGCTAGAGGGCCTTGCTTATATTTTATTTGCTCTTAGCCACAATTTGTAAGATAAATATTATTCCTGCTTCAAGATGAGAAACTGTGGGTACACATGTATCCACATGGCTATCCAAACCATTAAACTAAAGAGAAGTTTATAGTGTGAACTAACCATAAAAATATATGGAATAAGGAGTACTATAAAGTCATACATAGTATCTATAATCATGTGGAACAAAACCATTCTAAACAGAAAAAGAAAGTTTATTGTGGATAACATGTTCAGGTTTATCTATGTAGCTAACATAAATAAGAAGAAGATTTTAAACACATGTCATATTTGGCAAAAATGAGTAAGAGTAGGAGATATTTGGGTCATACTTGCTACTCAGACAGGCAGGAGGTACGATGGTGCCATAGGAAATAAAATCTTGCATATATCTTTGATGTGAAAATTATTATCTGCATTGTTGAAGGAAGTACACTTTTGATTGTCCCTTAGTGCACAGCTTTGTGGCAAAGGGAAAGTCTTTTATCAAAATATGAGCAAATACTGTTTTATCTGTCCATGTGGAGGTAAACAGGGATATTGTAACCCTCTCCCCCAGTTACTAAATTGACACTTGGGAATCATTCTTTTGTCATTTTTAATTTCATAAACAATGTATATTTACTTGAAAAACATGGACTTATAACTAACAAAAGTAACTACACAAACCTCTCCTCTTGATACCAGGGTTAATGTTCTTCAATATTTTTTCAATATCTACATACACAAATTGACAAATTACAAAAATGAGGTCATTCTGCTCCATCATTTGCTTCACTTTCTGTAACAAGATGTTACAAGTATTTTTTCTTGATGGGGAAACAATTTTGCACAAATCTTCCATGTTCCTGCCCATTCTGCAAAGAGGCATTCCTGCCTTGGTCCTGGTCTATCTTTTTTACCAGTATCTCTATAATAAGAAGCCTTGGAGAACAAACATGGTCTTTCCTCTGACCATAATGTAGGTGTATTAGTCACTTGTCCTATTACTGAAACAAAATACCAGCACACACAATTTACAGGTGGGGAGGTTTACTTTGGCTGTCAACTTCAATCCGTACTTACCAGGCTCCAAGGCACAAACAGCATGGTGGAGGGGCCTGACTGAGGAAAGCTGCTCTCTTCATGGTTTCCAGAAGCAGAGGAAGAATAGGGAGGCACTGGGCACAAAAATACACCCTTCACATCTTACCTCTATGACCCAGTTTTCTGACAGGCTCCACGTGTGCACACCACAGTCAGCCATGACATCCTCAGTGGACCAATCCACTGAACAATATAGTGCTCCCATGATGCGATCGCTTCTCAAAAGCTTCACCCCTGGACATGAGACTATTGAGGACCATTTCAGAGATAAACCATAGCAGCAAGTTTCTTTCCAGCACTGGAAGAGAGATTGTATTCCTCTCCTGGTAGTTATTTATATATTTTAAAAGTGTGTTTTCTAAAAGCTCAGAGTTCCTTTCCTGTAGTGCAACACACTGTTGATGTTAGCACAAGCGTCACCTGGCCCTCTTTGTTCACCCTGTGGGAAATAGGGCTTGGGAAACTGGTGTTCTGGCCGCTGCGATTGATGTAAAATTGTTTTTGTCCCTGACCTGACATTATGTCTTCTTCTGGCATTCATTCTACTGTGGCAGACTTGCTACTTAAAAATGGGGCAAAACCTGGGACCTTTCTTTTTTTTATTTTAAAGAGAATAAAACTAAGCAAAATATAACAATAAATCAATCAAAACAAAACAATTGTGAGACAGGATTTCAAAGCAAGGTACTAGGAAATCAACAATGGTTACCATAATGCCTCTTGTTGTCTTCTAAATAGCTGCCCATACCATCAGACATGGGAAAGTCAAACAAAACAGAACAGAATAGAACCAATAAAGACAAAACAATGAGCACAATACAGGACTTCAAAACAAGATAATAGTAAATTCAAAATGGCTACCATAATATATCTTGTTATGTTTAAATAGCTGCCCATGCCATCAGATATAATAAAATCTAACAAGATAAAACAGAATAAAAGCAAACAAAACAAAGCAATGAAAATGATACAGGACTTTAAAATATGATACTAAGGAATTAACAATGGCTACCACCTTCAGAAGGAGATCCCCATAGATGCTACGTTGCATATTGTTATTCTCTGAATAGATGATCAGACTACTGGTTTTAGGCCTGCAAAGTCAACGAAACACTAAACACTATAAGCATTAATTTGCATTTTACTTCAATATGTATCATCTTAGCCTGTATTTCTCTGGATCAGCCACTCACTTATGGAGTAGCGGGGCGACCCTTGATTCTTCTTATCTCCCAGCCCATGTGCCAGAAGGGGTTGGTGCCTGGTTCTCCTCCCTGTGGCCCATACATGGTGCTGACTTATAGAGAGTGGCTCGCTCCTTGCTGTCCTCCGTGCAGCCTGTGAATGGTGCCATCTCATCGGAAGTGGCTGGATTCCAGTTCTCCTCCCTGCAGCCCATGCATAGTGCTGACTCATGTGGGGTTGCTGGCTTCTTGTTCTCCTCCCCATGGCCTGTACATGGCACTGGCCAATCTGGGAATCTTAGCAATCATTTCATGAAATCATTACTTAATATTACCATTTTTGATAGCTGCATTTTAACAGGTGCACTATAATGTCTTTATCCACTTCTCTATTTTGGGAATTTTAAACAGTTTCCAATTAAATGTCTTAACCTCGAATATAATACTTGTATACAATATAGTTAACCCTTCTCTGCTTACAAATGACTGCTTTTAGCAAAAAGTTCAGAAAACTTTTACTTTTGATGACCAGAGATATAACAGATTTTCTGGACATTTGGGAAGAAAATTTTAGATATTCGGGACATTTGGACATAAACTTCTACCAATTTCTCATCTCTCATTAACTATGATGGAGACATATGGGAGGACCAAGAGGAAGCTGAGGATGTTGAGTTTCTAGATGCTGGTGAAATTATCTTGCCAGAGAAAGAGATTTCTCCACCCACTGTGGCAGGGGTGGTACTTGCGTCTCCTGGTATGCCTGGGGAAACTAATCCTGTGTTGACCGTGCAGGGTCATGCTGATGCTCCTCAGGACCTACCTTCATTACCCATTGTGCCTCTCGGCCATAAGCAGGCTCGAATTACAGAAGACTCCTAAGAGTGAGGTATACAGTGTGACTCATGAAGAGACCCCCTATTTTCCCAAAGAACTTCTTGAGCTTTCTAACTCTTATAAGCAGAGGCCTAATGAGTGAGCTTGGGAATGGATTTTTATGAGTGTAAGATAATGGAGGAAAAAATATACACCTGGATGAGACCGAGTTTGTTGGCATGGGCACATTAAGCAGAGATTCTGAATTTAATGTTGCAGTTTGTGAAGAAAGGTGTGAATAGTTTACGTGGCTGATTGGCAGAAGTATGACTCAAAACATGTCCCATTGTGAATGAGTTAGAGATGCCTGATATTCCATGGCTTACTATTGATGAGGGAATTCAGAGGCTTAGGGAATGCTGGAGTCTGTTTCTCAATTTAAACCTAATCCTTCATATTGAGATGATCTATTAAAAACAAATCCTTTACCAACACCTTGGGAAACAGATTTGTGAGGGGAGCACCAGCGTCTCTGAAGAGCCCTGTCATTGCCCTTCTCTGTATGCCAGACCTTAGGGTAGGGGCTGTGGCTATTCAACTAGGACATTAAAGGGCAATGGGCTTGATTCAATCCTAGAGTGGCAGAGGTCAAGCGGCAGCACTCAGTGCCAAAGGCAGGGTCCCCATACTCACTTTAATGGACAGCAGAAGTGGAACAATGGCCAGAGTAATCTGACATGTACAGCCCTGTGGCACGGACTGCTTATGGCACTGACTGCTTAGCCATGGTGTTTCCAAAAGTGAAATAGATAGGAAACCTGCAAAATTTTTACTAGATTTATATAGTTGAAAGCATATTGGTGCAAATGAACATAAATCTACTTCTTCTCAGGGTAACAGGGAATCCTGACTCTTTGAGCCAGTTTATAGACTCAGAACCTCTTGATGAAGGGGAGGCCAGGCTCACTTTGGGAAGGATCTTGATGTAACACAAATGTATACAGTCTTTCTTCTCTCCTTCCTCAAAGGGGGCTGAGATCTTTTGCCTGAGTAACTGTATACTGGGGTAACGACCATGATCAGATATTTTGGGGGCTACCAGACATTGGTTCTGAACTAACATTGATTCCAGGGAATTGAAAACATCATCGTGGCCTTCTAGTAAGGACAGGGGCCTATAGAGGTCTTAGTATACCCTCTCTATTATAGGTCTCCTGCTTGCTCTCTAGCTCACACACATTCAAGAGGTGGTCTAGATGACTCAGCTTGTAAATACATGAGATGTGAAAGAAAAACTAGTGTGAATGTTTGGAAAAAATGTATGAAAAATGTATAGCCATAAAATGCTCCTGAAAGTTTTCCCCTACACTTCTAACACATTTATCTCCCCATTCTTGTCAATCTCAGAAGCAGTTAGTGAAGTCCTCTTTTGTGAGTATCTTTGGTTGCCCTGTCAGTATTACTACCTCAGTATCCTGAGTTGATTCAAAATATTTCCCTTTCACGGTCATTTTGACTTTGCAGAAAAAGCAGGTCTCATGAAACCAGATCTCGTGAATAAGGTGGATGAAGATATACAATTTTTTAATGAATTAAGTTTATTAGCATATTTTAGATACATGTAATGATCACATTTCATCATAGAGAATTTGTACCTGTACATTATATATTTTGGTTGTTTTTTTCTCATTCCTGACCCTTTCTTCAATCCCTATTTTCCAGAAAAATTTGGATATACACATAAGTGAGGCATATAGAACTCCAATTATCCAAAATCAAAACTTACACCAAGGCATATAACAATCAAAATTCTAGGAATTCAGGAAAAATGAGATTACTAAAAGTTATTAGAGAAAAAGAAACAAATAAACTAAAACTTCTGAATCACAGAAGACTTCTCATAGAAACCGTTAAGTCAATGAAAGCTTGGAGTGAAGAATTTCAAGTTCTGAAAGAAAGCAACCTCCAATTCAGAATGATATACCCTGTAAAACTATCTTGCAAAATCATTAGATAAATAAGATACTTCCATGACATTCAATGTTTTTAAGAGCTTGCCTTTCCATTTAGTGGCAACCAGCAATATTCAACATGTTTTAATCACAATTAATAAAGACAAAATCATGAAAGGTGAACTCCAAAACTACTTCAGAATGTCGCAAGAAAAATGAGATAAATGTGTTTGAAGCAAAGGCAATTGAGAGGGATGTGTGACAGTGTGTCCTTTACAGTTATAAAATTTTTAAATCTTAGTCATCATGTTTTGATCAATGAATATAATTTAATTTAGATACTTCCATGATTTATCCCATCACCAAAATGGATGACAACAAAACCAAAGAGTTTGGATGACTGCCTCCTGAGCTACAGGACACTCTTTTACTGACTTTGGCTCAGTAGTTTTGTATTCTGCAGCTCTGATATGAGCATGAGATAACAGGATAGAAAGTTCTAGACCTCATCTGCACCCAAAGGCCTGAAAAACTGATGTTTGAGGGTGTCCCAGTGCGAGGGAGGCAAGAAGGAGATGACATATTGCAGCCACACAACTCCCCCTCTGGTCCTGTTGTGGGAGCATCACAGGTATTCTGAGATTCAGATGAGCTGCTACCATCACAGTGGCCTGAATGGATGATGTAAAGTTCCCAGGGCCCCATGGTAAAACAACTCCCCTATTCCTTTCCATCCTCGCTTTATCTTCACAACCTCTTCCCACACACTGACATCAGCTGGACGCAGGCCTCACATGCCAACAACTGTTCCTGACAAGATGTGAACATTTAGGATTCCCTTTCCTGTCTCAGACTGCTGAAAAAAGGTGCAGCTACCTGTTCCGCTGTACCTTTTGTCTTAGTGTGTTAATAATCGTAGTAGGCTGAGAATCCAGCATCATGGGCAGGATTACAGGTGCTCCTCAACTTATAGTGGAATTCCAGTGATAAACTCATTACAAACCAAATATAAATTCTGTTTAACTAACCTACCAAACACGCTAGCTGAGCAACGCAGTGTACTGCAGAGGGCTGATTGTTTTCTTCATGATTGTAAGTCTTCCCAGGAGCTGCAGCCACTGCACAGGATCATGAGAAAGAATGTACCACATATCACTAGCCAGGGCAAAGATCCAAATTCAAAATTTGCAACAGAGTTTCTACAGAATGCACACACTTTACACCCTTGTAAAAATACTAGGCCATAGGAAAATAGAGCAAGCCCAAATAAATAACCTTATGAGAAATCTTAAAATACTTGAGAAAAATAAAAAAACCAGGCCCAAAACAAAATTAAGGAGTAAAATCACAAAGATGCAAGAAGAACTCAATAGAAATTATGACTAAAAAAGTACAAAAAATAAATCAATGGAAAAACTGGATTTTTGAAATAATAAAGAAATAACTCCTCAGCCAGATTTACCAAAAAAATAAGACTCATGTTACTGCAACTAAAAATGAAACAGTTGAAATCATGATAGTCAAAATCCAGAAAACAGTAACTACTTTGAAAAGTTGCATTCTAACAGATTAGCAAATTTTGAAGAAAACAAATTTCCAGACTCATGCAACTTACCAAAACTAACCCAAGAAGTCATAAATATGCTTAATAGTCAATAACAAGCAATGAAATTGACACATTAAAAAAGAATCTACCAACTAATAAAAAAGCATATGACCTGATTTATTCACTGCAGAATTCTATGAAATACTCAAGAATGTTAGATCACCAATATTTCTCAAATTCTTCAAAGAAACTGAAATGAATGAAATGCCTTCAAATTCATTTATGGAAGTCAGTATCACCTTAATTCCAAAGCTAAGTAAAGACCCAACATAAAGAAAAAACTACAGGCCAATCTTCTTGATGAACATTAACACAAAAATTCTCAATAAGTTATTAGCAAATAGAATGCAGCACATCATCAAAAAGATCATACATCATGATCAAGTAGGTTCAATCCCAGAGTTGAAAGGATGGGTCAACATTAGTAAATCAATAAGTATGTTGCACACATAAACAGAAACAAGGTTAAAAACCATGTGTTCATATCAATAGATACTGAAAAGGGTTTATCATCCAATACCACTTCATGATAAAAACCCTGAAAACACATACAGAAGGACCATACCTGAATTTGATAAAAGCTATTTATGACAAACCAACAACCTCATAGTAAATGGGGAAAAACTAAAAGCATTGCCCCTAAAATCAGGAAAAAATGAAGGATGCCCACAATCACCACTTCTCTTCAACCTGAAATACTAGCCAAAATAATGAGGAAGAAAAGAAATAAAAGAGATACACATAGGAAAGGAAAAACTCAGTATTAAAAGGAAAAACAATATTATTATTTGCAGATGACATGATACTTTACATGAAAACTCAAAGAGCTCCACCAAAAAACTCTTAAAAGTAAGCTTAGCAGGATACTAAATCAACATACAAAAATCATTAGCATTTGTATGCACCAATAATGAACTTGATGAGAAGAAAATTATGAAAACAATACCATTCACAGTAGCTTCAAAGAAGAAATACCTAATAATTAACCCAACCATGAAAGTGAAGGACCTCTATGAAGAAATGATAGGACTGTAAAAAAGAATATTTAAGAGGACATCAGAAAATGGAAAGATGTCCCCTGCTCCTGGATAGGCAGAACCAATATTGTCAAAATAGGCACATTCCCAAAACTGTTACACAGATGCAGTGCAGTCCCAATCAAAATACCAGTGGCATACTTAACAGAGCTAGAGAAAACAACCCTAGAATTTATATGGAACCAGAAGAGATCCAGAATAGAAAAAGTGATTTGGGGCAATAAGAGCAAAGCAGGAGACCTTAAAATACCAAACTTTAAGATATACTATAAAGCAATAGGGATTAAAATATCATGGTGCTGGAACAAAAACACATACATGGATCAGTGGAACACACTAGAGGATACAGAAACATCCCTAGACATGTTTAGCTAGTTGATCTTTGACAAAGGGATCAAAAGCATACATTGGCATAAAGAGCAAAAAATGTCACTAGGAAAACTGGTTATCTGTTTGTAAAAAATTGAAACTGGTCCCATAGCTCTCTCATTGTGTAATAAAATAAAAATAGATCAAAGATCTAAACATTAAAAGAGAAACATTAAATATAAATATAAAATATATAAGATACTCAAAAACGTAAGTGTAGGAAGGGATTTTCTAAATAGAACTGTGGAGGACCACCTGGACAACTCTCCTTGAAAGAAGAGCAACTGTCTCCAGTTTGTCTATACCTGGCCCTATTTCTGTGTATTGATATGTACACAGCTGGCTGAGTTTTATCCTCTCAATTGGCTTTAAGCAATACAAATGAGTCTGACTGAAGTGCTGCTGTGTAGTCATTAAAACAATGCAACAGGTCAGTGAAGCCCTGCCTATAGCTCCCGAGTATATGTGAGCCAAGCAGAGTGAAGTCACACTGTTGGCTGAGAATGAGCTTCAACAAAAGAGGCTGTGACTTACTATTCTTATTGCTTTTATTTCTGCATATCTCTTTCTCTGCATATTGCAGAGGTGATTTCCGGCCTCCTACCTCACCCAGTTCACAGCACTCACATATGTCCTGCCATTTGCACACTCACTCACCTCTGAGCCACTCTCCTCTTCATGAATTGATACAGAACCTCAGTTGCACAAGAAATAACACCGAGAATCAACAAATGGGATTATGTCAGACAGAACAGTCTGTACACCAAAAGAATCAATTAGTAGAACAAAGAGACAAACTACATGTTAGTGTTTTTTGGTGCAATAAAAGAGCAAAATATAAAAGTAAAAGTGACTTTTATTCCAAGGACGTGGAGAGGAGCCCACAACCTACAGAGGTCTGGCTTTCTCTGACCGAAACATGGGGTATGGAATATATATAACCTTTGACCAGGGGTGGTATTTAGGGTAGGCATTGATGACGCACAAGGAGCTGATTAGAACTTTCTTTGCGTGCACTGGGAAAAGCAAAAGGAAGTTGTAATAGGGGGAGGAGGACATGACCTCAGGGTAAACATCCCCGATTCGGCCTTCTACCGCCATAATGTCCTTTAACTTATTCTAGGGTAAAACTCTTTCACTACATAATGGGAAAAATATTTTTTCAACAACTCTTTAGACAGAGGACTAATATCTAGAATATGCAATGAACTCAAAAATTTAGACCACCAAAAATTAAAGCTCCAGTCAAGAAATAGGCAGGTGAAATGAACAGATACTATGCAGAGAAAGAAGTTCAAATGGCCAACACATATGAAAAAAAGTTCAACATCTCTGGTCATTAAAGAAATGTAAATTAAAACAATACTAAAAGCCCATCCTATTCCAGAAATAATGGTAATCATAAAGAAATAAAAAAATAACAATGCTGGCATACCTTTGGTCAAAAAACGTTTGCTTTTACATCATTGGTGGGAGTGTAAACTAGTACAGTCATTGTGGAAATCTTAATGGAGATTTCTCAAAGAATCAAAATTAGGAATTCCATATTATTCAGCTATTCCCTTTCTAGACATCTTCCCCAGAGTTTAAGACATCATACTTGAGTGATAACTGCATGCCAACATTTATAGCAGCACAATTCATGATAGCTAAGTCCTGGAAACAGGTTGTACACCCATCAACAGATGACTGAATAAGGAAAATGTAGTATCTATTTACAATGGAATTCTACTCAGGACAGATCTGAGACATTTGTAGGGAAATGGATACACCTAAAAAAGATAGTATTGAATAAAATAAATCAAACACAGTTTAAATACCATATGGCGTACCTAATCTAACTAAGGCAAAGTACAAACTAGGAGAAAAATAAGGAAAGATATAATGAGTCAAGGGTATAAATCTCTTTCAGATGAGAAAGGATCTAGCAGACCAAGGGCAAAGGGTAAGGGAGAGAGGGTGGGGAAATGAGTAGAGTGAAGATGTGCCAGGTACAATGTCCTAATAACTTCAATGGATATGGATATTATATGCCATAAGTATGAACTAAGATTAACAATGTCACCAAGAAATGAAAGGGCAAAAGAGAAATTAAAGGAGGAAGGATGAAGGGGAAGGGGAAGACAGCAAAAGCAGAAAGAATAAAGAGGGAGGAGTGAGAGGGCAAGCCTCTTTCCCTCCCTTATATTGTATGTAGACTACCAAACCCATTGAGGGTGTAACACTCATCTCATAATCCCTGCATTGGGCTATGAATCAATCACAAACCCTAGAAGCCTACCCCCATGACTACATGAGGCTTTGGGGGGATATCTAGACACAAACCATAGTACCTTCCAAGGATAAAGCCATGATCCCTAGATCTAAGTCATGAGGCCAAATACAGGAGAATTGTTATCAGAAAATAGCCTTGGGCATAATCAAGCAAACCCCATCTGGGAGCCAGTCCCATGTGTGGGCTGCCACCAGACCAGGAATAGACAGATCCCAGCCTCTCCCAGTGAGTCAGCAACATTCATGGACTGGGGACAGAGAGAACAAAGATGCATCAGCAAGCAAACTCCACCTGGGAACCAGCACCATGCACAGGCCACCACCAGACCGAGAACAGGCAGACCTCAGCTCCTTCTGGTGCACAGGCTGGCAAACAAGAAGTTCCAGTGCCAACCCTAGCACAAGTGACCAGCTTGTCTGGAGAATCACAGGCTGTGAGGAAAGCTATGGAGGTGAAATGCAATTGGATTCCTGTAGTGCTTTGGTGTTTCACTAACATTGCAGATCTAGGTTCAGAGGATAGCAGTACACAGTGTGACATCTAGGTGGGGGATCTCCTTCTGAGGGTTGCCGCCATTGTTGATTCCCTATGGTCTTGTTTTGGAAGTCCTATATCATTTCCATTGTTTTGTTGGGGTGGGTTTTATTCTCTTTTGTTTTGTTTGATTATGTCAAATCCAATGGCTGGAGCAACTATTTCAAAAATAGCAAGATGTATTGTATTAGCAATTTTGAATTTACTATAGGATTGTTTTGAAGTCCTTTATTGCATTCATTGTTTGATTTTATTGTTTCTATTCTATTCTGTTCTGTTTGATTTTCACTATACCTGAAATTATCTGCAGCTATTTTAAAAACATCAAATGGCATTATGATAACTATTGTTGATTTTGTAATGTTTTAAAGTTCTGTGTCTTTTACACTGGCTTGTTTTGATTGATTTTATTCTGTTTTATCCTCTTTAAATTGAAAAAGAAAACAGCCTTGGGACTTGGAAATATTCCCAAGTAATAATGTTCGGTGACATCATAGCATTGGCATATTTGCCAGTCATTTTAATCTGATTTTAAGGACTGTTGTGCTACTTTGCATTCAGAGCCTATGCTCCAAGCATCATATTGATCTTGCTCTCTCCACCCCACCTCAGTACTCTGAAACTGGAAGATTAATTGAATTGCTAAGATGAATGGTGTTATATACACCAGCTCGTTTTCTGGCGGTTAATATGACCTTTTGTAAAAAGTGTTGGCTCAGCATTTGAAAGTGTGTTTCCCAACATTACACAATGAAATGCATACCATAAAGTAGAGCTTTGCAGTGATTTTCTTTTTTGCTGACAAATCAAACAGTATGTGATGTTCATTTGCTGCAGTGAGAAAAAAATACAGTTATGATATCTGAGAATATCACAATCGACTTGTAACAGCAAATAGTCATGATTATAAAGTTCAATTTTACTGGATACTCAAATTTTTTTGAAAGGCATTTTTAAGCCTTCTACCGAATTTCAAAGGGAACCAGTTTCATTGAACAACTAAACAGTTAAACCTTGGAGTATTAAAAATGGTTACAGGCAGATGAACAGTATCACAAAGTCGGTCTTAAAATGTAGATGAGATCTTAATAAATGGAAATAAAGATTTGCAAATTTTCTTTCAGATTGTGTTGCTTTCTAATTATTTTTAATTGGTTATTTTCTAACTCAAGGCATTCATTCATTACATAAATATATTATGCATACATATTATTTTATGTTTATATTGTAGATAATCTAGAAGAAGAAAATAATTCATTTCAAGAAATAATCATTGTTAGTATCTTGCTTTAGAATCACAGTAATCATATTTATAAACCAGCTTTAACATTTATTGCTTCTGTGACCTGGGGAATTCACTTAAACTTTATTTGATCCAATTTTCTCATCTGAATAACTGGGATTCAAAGCAGTATCTTACAATGTTTTAAGTAGAACAAATTACAATGTTTTAAGTAGAACAAATTAGGTAATATGTGTGGAATTCTAAGTCAGGCCCTTGTATCTGATAAATGTTAGCTATTTCATATATATTATATAATTAAATGATGTTTTATTACATACACTAGTTTATAATCAAGATTTTATTGACTGGCATATTGTAAAATTTTTTGAGTTGACAGTACCTGAACACCTTGCCCAAGGTCACAGATGACTATGTGCGGGAGTTTTGACTGGAATTTTTCTGGAGGCCAATGTCCACATGAGCTAGCTGGACTTTTATCCATTGGTGGTTACTGGCTTCCTTTTCTTATTTCTCCTTCTCCTCTTCCTCCTTCTCTTCTTATTCCTCCTCCTCCTGCTCCTTCTTCCTCCTTTTCCTTTCTGTTCTCTTCTTTTCTTCCTTTTCCTCTTTCTGTTCTTCTCTTCTTCTTTTTCTTCTCCTCCTCCTGCTCCTCCTTCTTCTTCTTTTAATTCCTCCAAGAACATGGTGTGCTCAGACCTTTAGAAAGTATGTAACACATTTACAAAGAATGTGGAAAGGAAAAGAAAGATGTAGTCCCCTCTCCACAGACCGCTGATGGCAGCACATTTGACTGCAGCCATTGGTGACATGGATGGCTGTGGATGTGAAAATAGGTGTGTGGTCTTACTCACATGAATCCTGACTGGGATAATAATTAAATGTACTTATTTTGAAGCAAAAACTTTGAAGCAAAAAAAATCTACACATCAATAGTTGAACCTCAAAAAATAGTTGCACATTTCTTCCTTGTTTATGGTGCCTGTGTAATATTCCCATCATAAGAATGTTTGGTAAATTTACCAAGTCAGAGGCTAAATAAACAGAGTTATGTTTCAGATCCCTTCTTGCCCTGTCCCAGGTCATTCCTGATCTCCTGGGGCTCTCTTTTCATTTGTTCTAACTCCGTGCTCTAGCTCAGTTGTCAGTATCTACAGCCTCACTCACAGCGACTCAGTGCCCTCCCGGAAGAGGGCCTAGAGATTTTTACCTCATCATCTTCCATTATACCACTGGATGCTGCCCAGGGAAGACAGCCTCTTTCTTTGTTTCTACAAACTAGCCCTCCTGACATTCCCATACTTAGGACTTCTGAATAATTGTCAGCTTGTCTGAGGAGGATGCTTGTATCTTTCTGGAGGCAGCAGACACTTGGTTATGTAACCAAGTAAATCAACTCCAGAAGTCAACAAAGTATGAGAATTTTTTATGCCATATTCTTAGCAAGGAGCTCAGTGGAGCAACTGCAGAATCATAACTCTCACACTCAGGCTGTGAGAGATGAGCTGGTTCTCCCTCACAGAGGCGCTGATAGAAACCTGATCACAAGTCACATGGATAGAAAGAAGCAGGTGAAAAATCCAGATCACCCCGGGGTCACGCTCAGAGCTCTGATGCTGCCACAGCCCCTCATACTCATAGATGTCTGCAAGGTCTTCCCAGAATGTGTAGATGCACAGAATAGGACAAAGTGCTGGTTCACTTTTTCCCTTGAGGTCCTTAATGTTTACCGCTTATACCAGCACATGGATTTGGAGTTCGAATGAAGAAGTTGACTGTGTTAGTTGTCCACTTTGCTAGCTAATCAGTGGTATATTAGTTCTCAGTTTAAGACTCTTGCACATTATTAGCTGGTGAAGAAACTGTTGTAGTCAGAGGACAATTAGAATAAGCACATGGAATTTACAATATTATTTTTACAATGGCCACCCAGAGTTAACACAAGAAAATGCAGGAAATCTATCCACAACACCAAAGACATAGGATATTTAGTAAAGGACCTAAATCCCACAGCAATGTCCCACATGAGTCCAGATGAAGACCCAGAGCTCATGACATTGCCTCCCACGAGTCCAACTGGAGGTCTAGAGCCCACAAGAAGGACTCACGCCAGTCTCTTTTATGGCTCCATGCTGGAAAGGCCCAAAGGTCAGCAGTGGAAACTAGGAAGTCTATGCCAGAAGGCTGAAGGAGCCGTGTTGGTAGGTTGAGGGTTCTGTGCTGGAGCTGAGAAGTCACACTCACAACAAACACCAGGGCTGTCCTGAAAAGCACCACAGCCATCCTCAGTGACACGGAGGCCCCGAGCTCCTCCGATGACAGGCACAGTCGAGTACATGCCAGGAAGCCAGTGTGACGAGTTCATCCTGGAGACTAAGCGGCACATGTCTTCCCCTCTGGAGCCAGGAAGCAATGCTCAATGTGAGGACCAGAGCTTCTCCAGGAGAACCAACGGCTCAAACAGCAACACGCAGGAGAACCCACAACACCTCAATGTCTCAACGCCATAACGCCTTAACGCTTTTCCTTCTCCTTCTCCACGTCTCCATTTATGCTGGTAACTTTCCTCAGGTGAAACATAATACACTCAGCGCCACACTGATGTAATCCAGCTGGTGTTAAGTTGACCACCAGTTTTTGATCCATAACAGAAACCTGGAAAATTTAATGGTGAAACTTCCTGTCTGTCTCTACCTGGATTTAGATGTCATCTGTTAACATCAGTCTGTACTTAATTCAACTTTTTGCATTTTAAATCAGTAATATAAATTAATAGAAATAAAAATCTAAATGTCTGATATCAATGGTAAGAATTATTCATTTTAAAATGCATTACAGCTGAGACAAAAATGGAAGGTATTGGCATTTGAACAATATATTTCATTTTGAAGCATATGTACAAAATAGAAGATAATATGTGAACAGTATGTTTCTATGGCTAAAAAACAAATTATATAACTTTTCTCATGACTGGGATATGATACACAACACAATTAAAAGAGGAGAGCTTTACTTCGGCTCATGGTTTCAGGAAGTTCAGTTCATGGTTGGCTAGCTCCAAGGTAAAAACATCATGGTGCAAGGGAATGGTAGAAAAATGATTAGGTTCATGGCAGCCAGGAAGCCCAGCAAGAAAATAGTGCCAAATAAGGGGCCAAATATAAACTAAAGTCATTGATTTGTAACCCACCCAGATACACACAGAAGTGCACTTTACTAGTCACACCAGCTACTCCCAAGCTAATCAAGTTGACAATCAAGGTTAACTCTCACATTTTACTTCTTGTAAATTTGAATCTGAACACATCTCTTTAAGCCATACTTAATCTCCAAATATATACAAGATCATAACTATGCCTAATACGATACAACCTGTATCATACAATCAAAACACAATAATCTTTTCCCCCAAAGTCTTTTATGACACTGCCAAAAAATCTAAGTCAAAGTCTAGGCAAACTTTTAGCTTTGAACCTCTGTAGAAATAAAAAATAAATTATGTAATCCCAAGATACAGTGGCACAGAGTAGACATCCAACTGCAAAAGGAATAATAGGAGGTAGAAGAATAGAATCAAAATAAGATCTAAATCCAGCAGGATGAACATATTTATATCTCCATGTCCTGCAAATTGGCATGGTCCTAAGATGTGAGTTCCAGGTGATTTGTACTGGCTTTAGTTGAGATTGTTCTTCTTTTTCTAAGACCTTGAACTGCATAATTATATTAGTTATTTGGACTTGCTCTGTTTTTCTGATATGAATATTCACAAGTATAAACTTCCCCCTTAGGACTGCGTTTGCTGTGTCCCAAACATTCTGGTATGTTGTACTGTTGTTATTGTTTGAGTCTATGTACTGTCTCATTTCTTTCTTGATTTCTTTTGCAACTCATTGATTATTTAAGACAGTATCATTTAGTTTTCATAATTTATATAATTTCTTTGATTTCTTTTCCCATTGATTTCTAGTTTCTTTGCACTATGATCTAACAAAATGCTTGATATCATTTTGATTCTTTTACATTTGCATAAATTTGCTTTATTGGCTAGCATGTAGCCTTTTAGGGGGAAAGCCCCAGGTACTGCTGAGAATAATATGAATTCTATGGTTGTGGCATAAATTCTCTGTAGTTATCTATTGTGTCTATTTGTTTGAGGTTTTGCTTCAATTCTGATTTTTTGTTGATTTTTTTGTTTGATTGATCTGTATATTGGTAATGGTGGGGTACTAAGTTCCTCTACTATAACTACATTGATGTTCATCTAATCTTTTATGTCCAATAGTGCTTGTTTTTGAAGTTGGGTAAACCACTGTTTGGTGCATGTAGGTTTATAATTCTTTTCTTTTCATGTTGAAATGTTCTGTTAACTCATATACAGTGGCTTTCTCTGCCTCTTCTAATTAGTTTTGCTTGAAGTCTATGTTGGCCTAAAATAGGATAACTATTCCTGCTAATTCTCAGGCACAATGCAAGAAATGCTGTTTTCCATCATTTTTTAGTTTATGAACTTTTTAGATGAAATGCATTCTCTCTATACAGAATACTGTTAAATTTTGATTTGAGAACATATGTTAATCTGTTCTCTTTTGATAGGGAAGTTGGAACTATCCACATTAAGTGTTACTACTGAAAGGTTTTGACTTACTCTTCTTTCACCATGATTAATTTATTCTCTTCCCTTCTGCTAGGTGGCTCAACCTATCTGGTATATTCATTCTATTATGCTTTTTGTCATTGTTGATTTGACTGTCTTTTTCTAGACTATCCTTGATTATTTTGTGGAGTGGTGGTTTGGTGGTCATGAATTTCTTAAGATGATCTTTGCCATGGCAATACTTTGTTTCTCCATCAATTCTGAAAAATATTTTTACAGTATATATTAGTCTGGGTTGGAAACTATTTTCCTTTATGGCTTTGAACACTCTGTGCTTTCCTGGCCTTTAAGGTTTATGCTGACAAGTCTTCTATAACCCTTTGTAAGTGATTTGTTGCTTTTTCTAACAGCTTTTAAGATCTTATCTTTGTGTTGGACTTCTAGTATTTTGACTATGATGCGTTGAGGAGAAGTTCTTTTCCAATTTTGGTTATTTGGAGTTTCATATACCTTATTCATCTGAATGTAAAAATTCTTATCCCAAACTTGGAAAAATTTTCTGCTTTTTTTCAGTAAATAGATTTTTTATGCCATTTATGCTGTCTTTTGATATTTCAATTAATCTTAATTGAAGTCTTCATTGAATCATGTGACAGATTTTGGATCCATTTTTTATCTCTTCCTTCACTGTTTTAAAGATTTCTTAGATTATATGGTCACCAAAATCAGTCCTGTCTTCTAGTTCAGACATTTTTTCCTCATGCTGGTCACTCCTGCTGCCCATACTTTCAATAGAATTTTTTTAATTCCCTGGATTTCTGTTTAGTATCTTTTCATTGACTTTAGTCCTTTATCAAATTGGTCATTCATGTTTTGTAAGGTTTTGTTTAGCTCAGCTAGCTTTTTATACATGTCATCATTAAGCTCACTGGCCATTTTCTGTATTAGGTCTCTATCTGTTTAGTGTATCACCTTTGAGCTCACTGAGTACCTTATTAATCTGTTCTGTTTCCTTTTTTATCATTTTATATAATCTGGTTGTTTATCTTTTGATTTCCTCCTCAATGATGGCACTTGGATCACCTTTGAGAGAGTTGGGCATTATTGGAGGCATTTTGTTGCATTGTTTTCTGTTTTCTCATTTTTCCTGTGTGTGTGTTATATTTTTAGTTCATTTTTCCTTTCCACTGATGCACTGTGGGTGTGGCTACCTGTAGGCTTTTGTCTTTTTCCTAAGATTCAATAACTTCTTGATTTAGGGAGGGGAGAATGCAGTATAATTGGACTAGCCCTTGGTTCTCACAATATTATTGATGCTGCAAAGACAAATCATATATTAGAATATAATAAATAGCAATTCCCATGCCACTGCATTAACAGTGATGAAACCAACAACAGTAAAGTCAAAGATAAAGTATTTATATACTAAAAGAACCAATAAAAGTTACCATTCCATAAACCTTAACAATAGAAAAGAGATGTGTAATAAAAACATAGACACAAAGATAAGCCAAATATAGACATAAAGCAATATCCACTAAATACAGCAACTATACCATCATTAATATTAAAGAGTTAATTAGTAATAGTATAGAACTAAATAAGTCTTAGTGAAGCATAATAGTAATACTAGTAAAGGTAGAGGATTGCAGAAGAAAAAAGTAAATAAAATTTGAAAAATAAAAGAAAAATGAGATGGAAAAGTGAGATAAAGAATCCTACTAAGGAGTAAAAAAATAAATAGAATTAAATAAAATTAATAGAAAACAACAAACTAGAAGAAAGAATAAAAACAGAGAAAAAATTTAAAACAAGAAATAAAACACCTTTAAGTCCCCCCAGAAACAATGAAGAATATGAGAAGTTAATCCAAAATCTTCCCCCATGCTTTAAATGAATGGTTTCTTTTCAGGATCTAGAGTATTCAAATCCATCAGATATGGAGGAAGGATAGTGAATCACTAAGACCTATTTGTTTCTACCTGATTTTCATGTGTGAATGTGGAATCCTATTGGGTTTGGTCAGTCAATGGCATCAGCTCTAAGGCAGTATTTGCTCTAGCCACTCTCAGATTTTGTGTTCCTCTTGTGCTCCAAGTCATGATTTTCTCCACCTAGCTATATGGCCTGGGGGTTCCTGAGGTGTTCCTGCTGCTCCACCAACCCCTCTGTCCATAGACAGTGCATCCCAAGCTATGACAACCGTGGTGCATTCTTGTCCTCACTGAGGAATGTGGAAAGAACACAGACCACTGCACTCAGTATTGAGTGACGCAGAGGAGCAGTGAGGCAGAGGGGTACAGCAGTCTAGTGGGCTAAATGTCTGCGCTTTGAGGCCAAACTCTCCCTGAAAGCCACATGCAACCAACCTTGATTCTCCACTCAGAAGGCATGTCCCTCAAATCCTTCCTGGTCTGACCTTAAACTTCTCAGGGGATCTATCTAGACTAACTTCTGTATGACTGTCTTTTTGTGGCTGTCCCCACCCAGTCACTGTGGTAGGGTGACCCCAGAAACTCTAAAGCATAACTGTTCTGTGAGTGTTGAGTATCTTAGTTGTAAACAGTTAAGCCCTTTCCAAAATAACTCCTGATTGAACACACTCAAATATAAGAGGTACCATATTGGACTTTTTCTGCAGTTTTCATTTGCCACGCAGAAGGAATTGCATGCAGAGTAAAACCCCATACTTTTTGCAGTTATAATTGCCATGGGCTTTTCTTGGGGTTGGCACTACCAATCCAGTATGTGTTTGTTTCTAGTATGCAGACCCTGTCCTGGTTTTACTTGTGCTTTCAAGAACAAGTCCCACTCATCGGAAGCCTCAGGTAGTTCTCTAAACTGCTTAATTCTTTACTCTGCATTGTGCTCCATTTCTCCAACTTCTCTGTAGTCTCTAGATTTCCTGTCAGTTCCTTCCCGATTTCCAGAAATCTACATTTTTCCCTTACCAAGTTGTTTTTGAAGTGTCTTGATTCTGATCCTCAATAGACTGTATTTGCCGCCAGTCTTTACTCCACCATTTTTAATCCTCTTGGGCTTCTGCTTTTTAGAGAACAATCGTAAGAGCTAACTTTGATCACACACCCCAGGCTGAGGGCAGAGCCTCGAAACTGTATCTGGAGGATGAAAAAGAGCAGAAATTAATGGAGGCAGAGGGAGCTGTCGGCAAGCAAAAACATAACAGAAAAACCATCTGTGAAATGCCAGGAAAGGGGAGTAAGGGAGGCTACAGTCTGCAGTGGCACCTTACAGAGATTTAGGAACACGAATTGGCCTTATAAAGGCTGTTCAACTTTGCATATAGTGGGTCACCAGTGACTCTAGAGGGAAATTTTAGCAGAGAAGCAGAAATTAGACATACACCTTCAGGAGTTGCGAAGTGAGAGTGACATAGGTGCAATTGGCATATACTGTTTTCCAAAGTTTGGCCAAACTCCTTAGAATTCTTTGGTTTGTATCCATTCTTATTAGGCCCAACAGCTTCAGGGGACACTTTTGATTAGTCCTGTATGCAGACATTTCAGCCTCCTTCATCCTTCTGTTCAGGGCTATTATCAGAAAGACAAGAGGAAGTAACTCAGCTAGGATCCTCTTTCTAAACGTTTATCAAGAAGAGAAAATCAACTAACCTTTTGAATTTATTACAAGTGCAGCTGCATAGAGTCCATCCATAGAAATGAGCTTGGCCAGAATCTGTAGTGGGCAAGGGAGAGATGGAATGCTCAGCCTTCAGTGCAGAGTTCTCCAGATTTACATGGAAGTAGAGAAACGACCGACATCATGATTACATTATCTCTTGGTAGTCATTCTTCTAAGGTGTAGAGCTTCTCCTCTGACTTTGGCTAGAGGGTCTCTCTTAGACTCGCAGAAATTTGTTTGGAGCTGCGTGGAGACTGACTGCCACCAACCTTTCTCCCCACCCTTTCACATCTACCACTGTCAGCACTGCACTGCCGTTTGCTAGCTCTCCTAGATGACCCCTATAGACACAAAGATACATGCCCTAAAAGAGTCTTGCACAGTTAATTCTATTTTGGCATCTGCTTTTGGAGGAACTGAATTAACATTGCTAGTTTAGCAGAAGTAGAAGGTTAGCCATTAGGTGTTGGAGTGGTATTTCAAGAGGCACTAGGGGAATAATGACAGATTTAAAGTTACAAACTCTGAAATAAATACTTTATCAGCTGTACAATACCAAGCATGTAAAAATGGAGTTGAAACAATGCCAGTAGGCACTAATAATACAAGTTCACAGTACTGTAAGCACGAAATCAATTTGCTTGCTAAGGTATACTTTGCAAATGATTAAAAAAAAAAACTTTACAGCAAGGCATGTCAATGCATGCCTGTAGGCCCAGCACTCTGGGAGGCTGAGGTAAGAGGATTTCAAGTTTGAATTCAGGTTGAGCAATTTATAAAGAAGGAAAAAAGTGATGAGATCGGGGGATGTTGTTCAGTATAAAGGTCCGGGGTTGAAACACCTGAACAAAAACAAAACAAAAACAAAAAACCTTTACTCCCAGGTCAGATGGCATATGTCTAGAATTTCAGATACTTGTGAGGCTGCAGCAGGATGATCGAAAGTTCAGAGCCAGCCTGGGCAACTTAGCAAGACTCTGTCTCAAAAGTTTAGAAAAGAGACCTGGGGATACAGCTCAGTGGCAGAGTACACCACGGCTGTTTCTTTGTCTGAGAACTGCCACCGAAACCTGGAGCTTGGCTGTATTCGGTGCAATCAATGATACTATTGTGTGATGGAGAAGGAGCTTCGAACTGAGGCACGGTGCTGTCTTCACTCACAGGGGAGTACAAGTCACTCATTTCTTCCACTCTTTCAATAATCTCTTCCAAAACACTTAGTTCCTTCTGGATCTGTTCCAGTTGCTCTCTCTTATTTCTTCCTGCAACTTTGAGGAATTCCACAAGGCTTTGTAGTTGGGCAGCATGTGATTCTGCTTCTAACTGTTTCTTCTCTGCACTAGTAACTCCAACATGAGGTTGGCATTGGCCAAGTCCAGGTTGTCTTGATCAGCTCCCAGGAAATCTTGAAATATTTGCCACCTGTGACCATTAGTGCTACTCACTGAGTGGTCCAGTTTGAATCTCTTTTCCTCAAATCTTCTGTTTGAGAATGAGTTCATTCACCAAGAAATTAGGATAGAGATAGATGGTCAATGTTGTCCACAACATAGTTACACTTGGGACATCTATTATTGTCCTCCAAACTGATGAATACTCTTGTAGCAAAAGCTGTGGCCACATTTTGTCATGTATGCGTCCTCAATCATATCAAAGCAGATGGGGCAGACGAAATCCTTGGAGCTGCTCCCTCCTATGTCCGGTGCTGGCCCTAGCCATGCAGCTGAGCCTGGAGTGGTCAGCGGACACTGCCCCGCCACCGCTGCCTGATACTGTGGTCCCACCATGGCTGCCACAGCACAGGCCGCCCTGGCCCGGTAATGCCCCGCCTAACAGCGGGGGCGAGGATAAGGATGAGGACGCAGAAGTCACCAAGGAGGCCGCTGAGGAAACCCAGGGCTCGTCCCAGGGGAGCCCGACCGGCCTGGAGACTACTGGACATCGTGACTGCCCCCTTGGCCAGGCGGGTGCTGGGGGAAGGGAATGGGGACCGGAGTCCTGGACCCTCCGCCTCCACTCCTCCCTCAGCCCCAGTGCATCCTTTGAGGTCAAGCTCAGTGAGGTGGGTGCAGTTCAACTTTAGTGGGTAGATTCTTCTTGAAACCTCATTGTAAACCAATTCTGTCTCCGTTTTCTCTCCCCTCCCTCTCTCTTGCTTGTGTCTGAACAGGACACACTGTTCAAGATGGACCATTCTCTAGCTTCTTGGACTCTGGATGTTGTTCAAGAGCCTCAACTAGACCCTTGTCGGTTCAGCCTCTGTATTTTCCAAGAACAGCCGGGGGCCAAGCTGCTCCATGCTAGGTTAGGAAATTTCCTCTGGCAGTGAAAGTCCTCTAATCAGTGCTGTTCACAAGGCACTTTCCTGAGACTCATCAGTGAGTTCATGAATTGAAGGCCTGGGATGGTGGGTAGTTTTGCTCAGACATGGAGCAGTTTGCAGGTTTATGGACGTAGAACTGGAGTGACGTTTCATAGTCCCTTTTTCACTTGCCCATTGGATCTTCTCTGTCAGCCTCTAAAGTCTTCAGCCTGACACTTCCCTCTCTTATTCACTGGCCAACTCTCACTGTCCTCCTCCTCTTTCAACCTTCACTCAGGTTCAGAAAATGGGTAGCTCATGCTAGCACTGTTTTTTTCAGTGTTAGAGACTGAACCCATGCTATACAAGTGCTGGACCACTAAACTCTATCCCTTGCTCTGTATGCCATTTTTATACGGGATCTTGCAACTTGCTTGTTTGCTTTTTTTTTTTTTTTAACGGTCTCTCTTGTTAAGTTGGTAGGTTGCCCAGTTTGAGCTAGAACTTGTGATCCTCCTGCCTCAGCTTTCCACAGGGCTGGGATTCTAGGCATGTGTCACCATGATTAGCTAACAATATTTTAAAGTCTAGAAATTATTTATATGTGTACCACTTAAGAAAATTTCATTAATTCATTAATTTAAAAATAATAGAATTTTTAAAAGTTGAATCTTTAAAAAGCTAGAGATTATTTGTTATTGACAGCAGAGAGGCAAAATTAATACAGAATGATAAAATTTCCTCTGTCGTGTTCTCTTTCCACCCTTTCTCTGATTTTTTTATTGTATGTATTTGTCATGTATAGTGATTACAGTTACCCTGGGGAATTGATTATATATGTATCACATCTTGAACATTTTTACTCCCCCTGATTTTGTATTTTTGTTGCTTTAGTACTGGGGATGGAATAAATTGCATCCATCTCAACAAAACTTGGGAAACTACAGAAACCACCTAATGAATTGTTTTCAAACTTTTTGGAGTAAAAAAAATATTAATAAGAGCAGTCACTTATTTGATATTATTTACTTGGTTTTAATTTTCTGAGTTTTTATTTTTATAGTTTGTGGTGCTAGGAATTGAACCTAGGTCCTCCCACACCTAGGCAAGTGCTCTAGAGAGTGGAAGCTTAGACTGACCCTAGTAAGACATTAGCCATCAACCGCATGTGGTTAAGCAACAGAAACGTGGCTGGTTTGCACTGAGCTGTGCTGTGAGTAAAACACACTCCACCAGCCCAAGACTCCTCAAAATCAGAGTGAAAAAGTTCTCATGAATAATTTATATTGATTATAAGGAGTGATCATATTTTGGATATATTGAGTTAATAGAATATATTGTTAAAACTATTTTCAACAGAAATGATCCTTTATTGCAGTTTAACCTTATTTATTATGCAATTACTGGCAGACGTGTCGTGCTACCATTGTTACCTGAGCTTTTACTCATTATTCTTAACACACACACACACACACACACACACACACACACATCGGGTCATGCTCTAGATGCTCAATCTCCCAAATGAGTGTACAGCGGAGGTTAAATAAAAAGAGACAATTGTATGATTTTGGGGGAGGGGGGCTCCAGGAGGGTCAAAACCCTTTAGTTGAGCTCGAGACTCCAACTTCTCTGGATCAGCCACTTTTATTAGGACCAAACACCAAGGACAAAAGGTGAAAAAACTGAAAAAAGCACAGGAAATGAGCAGGACCTTGGGAGTCACTTTAAAGACTTCTCCAAGTGATATGCCGATTTAGGAGAAACATCTTATCTCCAAGATAACATCCATGGTAGGATTGAGACTGTAGGAGTCAACTTCCTTTAACTGTTGTCTCCATTTACTTAATTAATGGAGGAGCCAAGATGTTTTCAGCTGTGGCCTTACCTTGCCTTTTGAGGTATCACTGGCCTCCTAGGCCACTACAGGCCTCAGCCAGGACCAGTGATTCATAGAGTTTCACTTACTGTGTATCAGCTTCCATCACCAGGTAAGGGGCCTAGGCCTAGGACAGACTCACAGATAAACATAGAAAGCCAAGTAGTTAATTTTAAATCTTGCTCAGAGCCACTGGGTAGTGGTCTCCAACACACACACACTCACACACACACACACACACACACACACACAAATATTGCTAACCACAGGGATGGAGAAATGAACAAGATCAACACATTAGCTCAGCTTTTCACAGAACTGTTGACTGGTTTTGGAAAAGAAAAAAAAAACACTGGGCATTTATGAATAGATAGGCTGCTGAACAGGATTTCAGAGGAAATTCCTGCAGGGAGCCATCTAGGAGAAATCTAGGGAAGTGGGTCCAGAAAATGTAAGTGATTTGTAGGTCATATAGTAGTTTCCCAGAGCTGCTATCACAAATTATCGCAAATTGAGTGGCTTAAATGACAGAAATTCTTTAATAGTTCAGGACAGCAGAAATCTGATAGTGAGATGTCAAGTGGATTCTCTGAAGGCTCTGGGGAAGAATCTTTCTTTCCTTCTTCCAGCTTCTGGTGGCTCCCATAAATCCTTGTCCTGCATTTCACTAATCTGTGTACTCATCACATGACCTTATGCCCTGTGTGTAACCCCATCTTCAAATTTCTCTCCCTTAACAAGACCAACCATATTGAATTTAGAGACCATAACAATCCATTGTGACATCATCTTAACTCGATTACATCTACAAAGACTTTGTTTCAAACAAAGTCACATTCACAGTTTCCTGAAATTAGTACATAAGTGTATCTCTTGAGATACACAACTTAATCCACACAGGGTATACTGCCAAGGCTGGCACAGAGTCATGACTCAGTTTGCAGAAGCAGAAATGAACCATCACCGACAAGATGACTTTTAAAATATTAATCCATTCTCCCTGATCCTTTTAAGAGAAATTATTGCACTTCTAGATCAATGCTTGATGTAATAAACATTGATGCAACTGAGCACTTGCATATTGTTTATATTGTATTTAGGGAACTAGATATGGTGCCTTTCCTGAAAAGAAGTTTTACAATGACTTTCTACTCACAGTCCAAAGAATAGTCCAAACATGGTAGTTTACCCCACTCTCCACTGGGTACACCCTGGTTAATGACTTTCACTCCAGCCTCCTTCCCTGCCCTTGCCACCATGATCTCCAGAGCTCCTTTCCCATCCTCAGGTTTCTTGCTGCATCTTAGAAGCATAAATTTGGTTCTCAGCATCATATAAGCTCTATCTGGAAGAGGAAGCAACAGGCACTGGGATAAAGAAAGCCTTGACCCCTTTGAATTTTTCGGACTTGAACCTTTAGAGGACAAATTAACTCTTCTCTAGCTCATTGTGCCAGCTTTTACTCAAGTGTTTTTTATGCCACCCCACCCTCAGTTTTTTCATCATTTTTACTAATCTTACTAAAGACTCCCAGGATCTCTGCCTGAATTGATGAAGGTAGGAAGAAAGGAGGAAAAAAGGAAAACAAATCCGTCTTGCCACAAATAAGAAGTTAGAGGTATCAGGAGATAATGAATTAAAGTGATAGCATTTATTTAAACTTTTCCCATCTGAGAGAATGTCTAAAACACCTAAGGCTCTTCTCTGAACTTCACAGAGGGGAGTGGGAAGAATAGATGCTCTGATTTAATTCCTACATTACAATGAAAGCAATTGTCCTGTGAGTGTCATTATTTTTCCATTATCATAATGCATCAGTTAATGAAGATTTTCAGAGCCCATTCATGCAGCTTCAGGAGCTGAGCAGATACCATCCTCCACCCTATGGACGCAGAAGCAGCTTCACTGAAGTCATGAGTCTTTCTCTCACATCAAAATCTCCTCAGGATCAGCCATTGACTGGGTTGCACCTTCCACCCTGTAGGGGCAGGGCCACATCCACGATATCCAGGTGGACTTCTCCCCCTCATTACCTTTCATTTATGAGACTGCCACAAGAGACAGCCCATTCAGAAGGAATCCACTGTGTTGATGAAGGCCGATTAATAATTCTTGGACAGCAAGGGCACTCGGGGTGGTAGACAGCTCATGCATGACACAGAGCATAGAGCACTCACTCTCTCTGTGAAAGAAAACATTTCTAAAGAATAGGGATTTTCAGACATTATCCTCTGCCTGAAGATAATAATTTCAGAATGGCTAACTTTGATTTTTCCCTCTTCCACACTCTGTCCTTGATTTATAGGTAAAAAAAGAGCAACAATTATGTAGAGCTTCTGCAGAAAAGAAATCAGATAGAGGAACTTTCTCTCTAAGTAGGTATAGGGAAGGAAAGGTGGCACTAGTCACGTGGGTCATGATGGGGGGACAAGACATCAAGGTGCCTGGTGCATGATTGTAAGGATGAAGAAGAGGGGACCTAGACCCTAAGAATGTAAGACAGTCCTGAATATCAAAGGTGGTAGAGAAGGAAAGAAGAGAAATTTAAAGAATTACTGTAGACCTGGGGCCTTGGGGCCTCATAAATGGTTGAGAGAAGCTTGAACAAAAAGTAAACTCTACATGGATTGCAGTTCTTAAATATAATACTTTTCTGACCTTGGCCATAGGGTCCTAGATTTGTGAATTAAATATCTTGATGGGCACTCTGTGTCCATCTACCCTCCCTGTACCAGGGCTTATTTTGAATGATATTTTAAAATTATTGGCTTTAAGAGGATGAAGTCACACAGTTATTTGCCATTTAATTCAGGACACTTCCTCCTGCCCCTTAACCTAGCCTCTGTTTAATGGGCTATGATCACATAGACCTCAGGTTCAACGTATTGCCAGAGTCAGAAAGGGTGATTTCCATGCATTTTCAACGGCTGAATTCTTGCTTCCCAAGTCTTAGGTCCCTTATCTGGAAAAAGGTCACAACAGTATCTCTCTTAGACTGTCAGTGTGGATTACTACAGAAAAGCAGTGCAGATTCTAATCGTGATGCATATAGCCTTGTGGCTCAGTGCCCTGGACTGAGTCTGCACTGAACACATGCCCAATTGTGTCAGGAAAGTCCAGTGTGGACGCATACACAAAGTGAGCAATCGAATGGGGTTTTAAAGTTCTGGTGACGTGCTAACACCCAACTATTATTAACACATGTGGGGAGTGTTTTTGAAAGACTGCCTATACTAAGTGGACAGAAATTCTTGGAAAGCCAATACAATTCCAATCATAATCATTTTATGTGTGGTATTTTGTGGCAGCTATAGTAAATACCGATTCATTTAAGTGATGTCTGTGGACTGGGGATATAGTTCAGCAGCATAAGCGCCTGCTTGGCAAGTGCAAGGTCATGAGTTTAATTTCTGGTAGAAAAAAAGTGTGACGTCTAAGTAAGAATACATCTAAGAATATATCTAAGAAGAATATATCTTAGAAAATCTGATAGTAAAGATAGACAAAAGTTATTTGAATGTAGAAGAATTAAAGAGTTTGTTTTTCTTTCTGCGTATCAAGATTTTCTTTAATAACATCATAATATTGCCTTAAAAATAAACAGCTGTGTTGGGATAGTACTTAGCACAATGTAGTCCACAGCTTTATAAGGGCCTTTCTGCCAGTTATTTCCCCTTTCACTTTTTCAGTTTTTGCATCTTCAAAGCAAGGGAATTCAAATGTATGCAGTGTAAAAGGCCTCTCTCAGAACAGCCTTATTATTCTAAGGTGTAAAAATTTTACTTAAAGTAATAGATTTCATCCATTCAGAAAAGCTTTTATCTTAACTGTCAGATTATTTTCCCACAGAAAATCCACATATTTTAATGACTACATGCATCCTGCCTGAGGAATAATAAACAAAAGCATGATGGATAGGTGTTTTAAGTCTTGGGCATTTTTGACTAATAGAAGAGCTATCACTTTGCGACTTTGGCCATGAAAAAAATTAGTGCGATTATGCAGCATGCTTAAGCTGGTTTACCCAGTGAAAAGTGGTACCTTTCAAGTACCACTGCCATTCGTTGGACATACTGAATGCTTTTTGTTTCAAGATAGTTTCAAGTGCTGGATCAAGCCACAAAAGCACCTGTGTAAACTGAAATGTGTTACCATACACTGAAATACCTTTGTAATTTGAAAACTTCTTAAATATCAAGCTACCTCTCCCATGCAAAATTAATGAAAAAATATTCATGAATGGAAGTTGCTACTGGCTGTAATACACATAAAGTGTACAGGTGTTAAAAAGAAAGAATTTAAAGAAAATTTATATTAATATTTAGAATGTTGGGTTTCTGTTGGGTGTCATAGTGAAGAAAACCAAAAGTTTGGGACAAGACAGACCAACTTGCTAGCCCTGCTGCTGTAGTTACCTTGTCTATAAAATTGACGTGTAATAGATTTCTTTGTTTTTCAATAATTTTGGTTGCCTCTAATTCTGTAGCATATTTATAACTTTACATATTTGTACTCTATTTTCTTTAAAACAGTATCTACTGGCTATAATATCCATTCATCTTTATCTTAAACTGGCTCCTTGCCTATTGATGAAAGGAATTAAGAAGAGGGGTTGGAGTTTCTCGCTACTGTAGTTAATAATTTGCTAATGCATTTAAATTAATAGCAGATTCAAAACCCTAATCCTTTTTATCATGAAGGGATAAAGGCATTTGTATTCTACCACCAGCTGTTTTTACTGTCATCTTATTTCCATGAAAATGAAGCTGGTTCTTATACACATAGATAATCCACTTTGACATCAAGTTCTAATATATGACCATGTCAGACTGTGTTGAAGCTTTTCCTATGTACTGTTGGCATAAGAATAAAATGTGTAAATTTATAAAATAAAATTATTTTTAGACTATATGGGGCTACAAGGCAGAGTGAAAAACCAGTAACACTGCCACTTAGATCCCCATAAATGAGTGTTCCCTCCTCAGATTTTGCTGTGGGGCACCTATCCATCAGATGGAATCTCAATTAACAATAAATAGAAGCCCAATGCCTGTAAATCCACTCTCCACTCAATCTTGACCCACCTTCAGCTATAGAACTGAGTGTCATCCAGAAGTGTTAGTGGAAACACACTGGGATCCTCATGGGAGAATTTTTCTCCTAGAGTGATATAGGATGAAGCCCTACCCTACCTCACTTTTGGAAAACTCAAAAACTAGGGGAGATACCACCCCTGTGTCTAGACAACTGAATGTCTAGAACAAACCCAATAAGACCAATAAATTCCTTTTGAACTTCTTATTAAATGACATAAAGCAGCCTTGATTTTTTAAATTCCTTTGAGTCTGATTTTAGGTAATCTATTCCTTGTACCTCCAAACATCCCCTGATAGTGTTTCTCTCATTGTTCAGTCCTTGCTCTGAGCCTTCCTGCCCTTGTCCTGCTGAAATCTCTGTCATTCGTATTGCCAGAAACATGATTTTTTAAAAGTGAACCTTTTCTCCAACCCCTTGATGCGCTGCTCCCTTGCATCCTAACTGTGCCTCTTGCTTGGGAGGCACAAAGTTTGCCTCTTTCCTCTCTGCAGGAAATAGGAGCTGGGAGCATCAGGGCCTCCAATTCCAGAAACAACTTCTATGGAGTTAGGCAGAGTTTTTCAATTGTCTGAAGCCTGGGAAGTAGTGGCAGAGAGAAATTATACCAAAGGTTACTGTCAACTGCTATTCTTGGGGCTTGCAGAGACATGGCAGAAGAAACCACAGAGCTCTACCCTGCTGCCTTTGCTTTGATGGATGGTGCTCCAGAGGCCCCACTCAGACACTGGCCTAGGTTCCATGAAGGACTGAGCTATACACAATTGCTGAGTTGTCACTTGAGAGTCACTACAGTTCAAACATCCCCACCCTTCTTTACACTTATCCAGTGCTATCTGTGTAAAGGAGGATGAATTTGTTTCTCTTTTTATTTGTTTATTGCTGTAGAAGGAAGATAATTTTCTTTTTCTAAATTTTTTTATTTTAAAGACAATAAAACAAAACAAAACAGAACAAAGCAAATCAGAACAGAACAATGCAAGCAACATAGGTCTTCAAAACAAGACAGCAGGGTATCAACAGTGGCTACCATAATGTCTCTTGTTTTCTTGAAAATAGTTGACCATATCTTCACACACAATAATATCAAACGTAACAAAATAGTGTAAAACCAATCAAGAGGATGAAAGCATTACAGCAATTCACAACCAGATAACAAAAAATGAACAATTGTTACTATAATATGTCATTTTCTTCAAAAAACGCTGTCCATACTTATCACACATAATAAATTCAAATAAAACACAACAGAATAAAACCAATCAAAAGAATAAAATCATAATAGGACTTCAGAAAAAGATGATAGGAAATCAGCAATGGCTACCATAATACTTCATTTTCTTCAAAGTGTCTGTTCATCCCATCATACATGATAAAATCAAACAAAGCAAAATAGAATAAAACCAATTAAACAAATGAATGAAAGCATTATAAGACTTCAAAATAAGATAATAGGAAAGCAATCATGATTACCATAGTACATCCCTTTATGTCCAAAATAGCTGCCCGTACCACCAGACAAAGTAAAATCTAATAAAACAAGACAGAACAAGAAAGATAACTTTCTTACTCAAAGAGATAGAAGTGAAAACCCAAATCCAGAGTAGGTTTGGCTAAAGAGACCAAGATTCCATTATAGCCTTCAGATGATGCCTGAGTAATGATGTTTCAGCCTTCCATGATAATCAAGTTGTAACAATTCAGAAAAATCACTGACTGACTACTTTTGCCAAAAAGTGATGCTTTTCTAACAATGGGCTGCACAGTCTATGCCTTATTCATGAACCTTGTCAATCACAAGATTTCTGAAAGGTTGACATGGTTTGTAGTCCTTTAATAAATTATAGTTTTGCCAGTTCTTTGTGCTCAAATGTATTCACGCAGCATAAAACAAAGAAATCTAGCAAAGGAGAGTCAAGTTTATCACATCCCGTTTTTTCCACTAAGCTGCCTCATAATATTTACAGTCATTGATTGTGATATTTCAACTTGGCCTAAGTAAGATCCACCCAGCAGATTAGGAAAGCACTGGGTCTGTCTGTGGGTATTTGATATGTGGGTCCCAAATTGTGGGGGAAGACTCACCCTGGGTGGGGATGACACAAACTAATAGGCTTGTAGTCTGGAAAGAATACAAAGAGAAAGAAGGAATTCTTTTCTTTCTCTTCAGAGGAGCTCTGCTCTTCATCATTGTCTTTAGATTTTTCTTTCCAGTTTCTTCAGGCTTCCAGTAGACTTCTGGCTTTCCAATAGACATTCTGGGGCTGCAGGAAGTGCCAGTCCTTTGCCTACAGCTTGATCTTCCAGCTCTCCAGCACACAGACAGCCATTGGCGTTCTTCTACCTCTGACCTGGCACATGACAATTAGAATTCTTCTGCATCTATTTTTATAAGCCTATGTAGTAAATCCTTTATATAACCATGCATACACTTCATATTAAACCTGTTCCTTTAATGAAACCCTAATATAGTATCACTAATCTCAAACCCTAAGTGTTTACAGAAGTGTGCCCAAGAACAATCATGGCAGTAACTGTGGTAATGTGGTTTCATTTTCACATTACAATTATACAAGACACTGTGCTCATGCTTTCTGTCATAGATGGCACTTTGCTACCCTGGGCAATAGGTACTCACTACCTGCATGCCTTTGGACAAGTTACTCAGTTCCGCCAAACTCAAGTGACAGATTCAGGACTGGAACATGGATATGTCAGACTCCAGGACCTGGTTTTCAGCACTGTTCTGTGATTTTTAAATAACACTTAGGAAACCCTATGTTTTCCTACCTACTCTTACACTTCTTGTGATAGACTTCATTACTATTCAAGTTAGTTGAAAGAGCAAACACACATCCATTAATATCCAGCAAGTTCATAGAAGCTGGGATCCCTTGAAGGATACAAGCAATCACACATCAAAGCCTCTGCCCAGCAGTACTTTGCTGCTTCTAACTCTGGGCTCTCTGCTCCTGCAATACCAAAGCAGACTGGAATTACACTTGCCAGTACAAGAAGGAAGTGTTTGTGTACGTGTATTCTGTGATATTATAGAAATATAAATGAGAAGAAAGGGAGTGTCACTACTTTTAAACACGCAGTTCTGTACGGCCAACCCATCACTGGAGAGAACGGTACTCTAAGGTCTAATCTATAGCTTTGAAGTCAATAAAGTTACACAAATCATGCTTATATCTGATATCAATCCTCACAGCGGGGTATAAATTACAGAATTGAATTGCAGTTAATGAGACACTTAAAATCCAGGCCAGAGACCTTCCTAGAAAGGAAAATTGGATACAAGAATTAAAAAATCAATAGTTAATACTTTTCATAACAAAGCACTCGAGATCTAATACACATTGTTGAATTGCTTCAGTCTTCTTTGGAACTGGCTTTTAAAGCTAGACAAAGATCATGAGAGAATCTTCAAAATAATCTTGTGGGGAAAAAAATTAAAATAAAAAAATGGCCAGGTATTTAACTCAGGCGCACAAGCGCCTGCCTGGAAAGCACACGGTTATGAGTTCGATCCCCGATACAAAAAAAAAAAAAAAATCTTGTAACCAAACTTAACTTTCTAGGCTTGAACCATATTTATGTACTGTGTTTATGTGTGGGTTTATGTGTGTGTATACCACATGCATGAGTGTATTTATGAAGCTGAAATACACACTCCAGTTTATTAATGCCAAAAGGATTTTGAAATAAATTTAAATTTCTTTCATGTGTTGCCATACAAAATCCATATAAAAACCTTCTGAAGATCTAAGCAATTACTTTTAAAAATTTTTAAAGAATTTATGAAAGCACAGCTTAGTAATTCAATAATTTCACTAGGAATTTCTTTTTATTAGTATATATTTATGGCATATCGTAACTATATTCACCTTGGGGAAAGGGAACATATACATACCACATCATAATCATTTTTATATCCTCTCTGCAGCTCCTGTCTTTCATTTCCATGTTCCATTCCAACTTCACAAAATCTACCTCCCCCTTTCCTATCATCTATCTTTTATTTTGTTCTTTAAATTATTTATATTCTGGGTTTCGCACATAAGAACCAAACAATATTAAACACTCTGTGTCTGATTTATTTCACTCAGCATTGTTGTCTCAAATAGAATCCTTTTTCCTACAAATGACTCATCCTTTTTATGGCTAAATTTTATATATATATATATATATATATATATATATATATATATATATATATATGATTTTCAGGGGCCTTTAGGCTGCTTCCAATATTTAGCCATTATGAATTTGACTGCTACAAACCTGAATGTGCATGTATCACTGTAGTGTGATGTATTTAACTCTTTCAGGATGATACTCAGAAGACATATACTAGGTCAAATGGAATTCTAATTTTAGTTTTTTGAGGCATCTCCATGCTGCTTTCTATAGTGGTTGTACTAGTTTACATTCCCAACAAAAATGTAGAAGGGTTCCTGTTTCTTTACAACCTCACCAGCATTTGTTGCTTTTTGAGTCCTCGATGACAGTCGTTCATTCTGAAGTAAGACGGAATTTCAATGTTGTTTTAATTTTTATTTCTTTCACAGCCAAAGATATAGTACATTTTTTCATGTAACTATTGGCTACTTGCACTTCTTCTGAGAAGTGTCTGTTCATTTCAGTTGCTTATTTTTTCACTGAATCTTTTATTTTGAGAGTATATTTTCTGAGTTCTTTATACAGAGTCCATCAAAAATGTATACACGCTTCAGAAAGTCACTATATTAATGAATGTTTGGAAGTTAATGGCAACTAATTTGAGCACTTCTTTTTTTTATAGGGGTCAAAGGTAACTTGTATTAATCTCATGTCCTGCTAAAATAGTATTAAAATATTTATACAAGTTTTATTTCCTGATGCATAAATATTTTTGGCTAATTCTGCTACATACTAGTCATCTATCAGAGTAGCAGGTGAAAAGTTTCCAAATTCTGAAGGTTGTCTCATTACTCTGTTGTTATTTCCTTTGCTGTGCAGCTTTTTAATTTGATACAATTCCATTTGTTGATTCTTGGTTTTTTTTTAATGCAATTGGGGTTCCATTCAGAAATCCCTTTTAATTTCTTCCCTGATTTCTTTTGTGAATCACTGATTATTCAATAATATAGTATTTAATCTCTACTTGTTTGTATTATTTCTGTGGATTTTTTGTTGTTGATTTTTAATTTCATTCTACCCTAATCCGATAATATACCAAAATTTTAATTCTTTTATACTTATTTAAGCATTCTTCATGGTCAAACATATGGTATATTTTGGGAAAGATTCTGTGTGCTGCTGAGAAAAATGTGTATTCTGCTGTTGGATAACACATTCAGCAAGTATGGTAAGCTCATTTTTTTAATGGTGTGGTATAAGTCTGACTTTTTTTGTTAATCTTTTTGTTAATTATTGTTTGGTTTGGTTAGCCTGTCTCTTTGGAACAGTAGGGTATTGCAATCCTCTGCTATGATTGCATTGATGTCTATCTGTCCTTTTAACTACAGTAGATTTTGTTTTATAAACTTTAATAGTCAAAATATATTGCATGTAGATTTGCAATTATTGTCTCTTCTGAGTATTTGTTCCCTTCACCAATATATAGTGGGCATCTTTGTCTCTTCTGATCAGTTTTAGGTTAAAGTACTCTGTGTCTGAAAATAAGATAGATATTTCTGCTGCTCCTGGGCTTCAGTTTTATGGAAGTTTTTCTTTTTTTCTTTTTTTTTTTTTTGTACCGAAGATCGAACTCATGACCTTGTGCTTGCCAGGCAGGCGCTTACACCACTGAGCTAAATCCCTGGCTAGGCTTCAGTTTTATGCAATATCACTTTTCATCCTTTTGTTTTCTATGTGCTTCTTTATGGGCGATGTCTAGTTCTTGCAGTAAATGCATAGATGAGCCTTGTTTTCTTGACCCAATCTGCCATTGACAAGGAATTTCTATCCCTTCTGCATTTGAACACTACAAGCTAAAAATTTGTTGTACACTTTCTAGGTTGTCAGCATTATAATAATTGATAAACCATGCTGAAAATATGTGTGTGCCCAAAACCTTAAAATTTAAAAAATACTGTTTTATTTTGCCTTTTCTTTCATTTGAATCCCACTAACATGACTTCATTTTATTTAATTTAAGATAAAAGATGTGAATATGCCATTTACTAAGCAAGGGAGAAATCTTTTTGAAATCACTAATAATTATAAAGAGCACACATATTTCATTATGAGAGATTGGCCACAAACTCATTTTCTAACTCATCCATTAGTGAGAAATATTGGCTGCACATATTAGTGGTTGTGTTTAACAAATGATTTATACTTTACAACTAATTTTTACTTCTCATAAGCACTTTAGAGGTGATTATTTTGTTTGTGCTGAAAGCTGTTGATCATTGAACTTCTACATGTTTCAGACGGCATGACCTGGCTGAACTAGCACACTAACCACATGTTGCCTATGTTTGAAGGACGTCAGGTGTTTTTGCTATGAAGACAATGAAACCATGGGAATTTTGCTGTGCTCTATACTATCAAAAGTAGAGTGGAAAGAACTCAGCTATTATAGGCTGAGATACAACTCCCCAAGATCATATACTGAAGCCCCAACCTCTAGAATCTCACTGCCTAAAAGTATATCTAGAGAAAAACTCTTCTAAAAGGTGATTAAATTAAAATGAAGCCATTAAGGTAGTTTCTGTTCCAATCTAACAGATGTCCTTATAGCATGAAGAAATTTGGGCACAAAAGGGGTCACCAGGATTTGCCTGCCCAAAGGAACAAATGTGGGGACATGGTAAGAAAGTGGCCATCTGCAGGCCAAGAAAAGAGATTTTAGAGGAAATCAAACTTGTCAATACCTTTGTCTTGACTTCAGAACAATTAGAGAACACATTTCAGAACAATTAGAGAACACATTTCTGTTAAGGTACGCAGCCTGTAACATTTTATGGTCATAATAGAAAACCAGCACATCAAGTTATTCTTCTAATTCACACAGAAAGATCTAGAGTTTCAAAATCGATGAGATTTGAAGGTCAAGTTATCTTATATCTCCACCCCAGTGAAAGAGAAGCATTTTCTATGACTGATTTCTCCAGGAATTTCCCTTACTAATTAACCCATGTGATTATAGTAACTTCTCATGCCTTAGATTAGGACCAAAAGCAATGATCACTAGAATTTATTGAAATGCTGTTATGTGTCCAGCTCTGTAGCACATGCTGTGTAGATTATCTCACCACCATCATTACAATTATTTTAGGTAGATGGTATTGTTTATCCATCTTTACAGAAAAAGATTTATCTTGCCCATTGTTGCATAATGAGAAAGCCATGTAGATAGGTAGCTCATTTCTGAAGCTGGTGCTCTTAACTTCTAATCTATATTTACTGGAGATATCAGTGATGTTAGAATATAACATCTGAAAATAAAGTGAATGAACTTTTATTTGAAACATGGATGATGATGGTATTACGTGGCAGGTACTCCAGGAATTCACCTTCTGTGACTTTCATCTATTTTAAAGAGATTACCTTCTAGGTGACTACAGGAAAGCAAGCAAGTTTATCTGAATATAGCTCATGAGTATAGCAGAAAATGCCCCCCAGGAAGTAGGTTAGCTACCCAGGTAATAGTTCCTGTTATAAGTTCTGGTTGCTTCTGTCTCCTAGAAATGACTGGTCACTGTAACGCATAGCTAGTCACTATGATGCATATTGTAAGAACTAATCAGAGACCACCAAGTACTCTGCCTCTGCACTTTCTCTTTGCAATTCCATAAAAACCTCTCTCCCTGAGCCTTCTGGGCCTGACACTTTGAGGAGCAACTGATTTCTAGTCAGGGCCCATCTGACATTAAATGAATCTGCCTCTGAATCTTAGGTATCTATTTGGAATTTCTGCTTGCTGTCCCAAAGAGGACCCAAGTGGACCAGGACTTCTCTTTTTTCCCCGGAGTGAGTAACAGTTTGAGCATCCTGAAAACACCATGCACGTCAGGTGGACAATCAGTTTTCTCTTGCGTGCTGACAAGACTGGCAACCTAGAGATTCCCATTGGGAAATTTAGTCTGCATTCCATTGAAAGAGGTTATCCATAATTACTTAAAAGCACTTAAAAAAATAAGAGCACTTAGCACCTCACCCAGAGACTGCTTGAATCAGAAACTCTTAGAGGATAGGGTGTTACAGTCATTGTATTTTAAAAAGCTTCCAAATTAGTTTTAACACAAAGAGAAACCCCACCACCAGCAGCCATGATTGTGACATCTAAGGAAAGAAGAGAACCAGTTGGTTGTGTGAAGGAATGACCACTCAGTGGAACAAACGTCAGTGCTATCCTCCTTCTTTGTATATACAGTACTTTATGGTTAACAAGAGGGACTCAGTAGGTACTGCTGACTTATAGATATGTCAGCTCAAGAAAAGAAGGAGGAGCTTCATCTTCTGGACTGACAGAAGATCTTACAGCCGAAGAATAACTAACATGTCCTGGTTTTAAAATGGCAGGTATGAGGCGAACAATGATAGTTAACCGATTTATGCGGGAATTCTCTGTAGCATCTGTGCCTCCTACCTAGAGCACTTAAATTCAATTTGGGGATCCTCAGTCTTCTCACAAGCAGTCAGAGCAGACAGGAAGCTATCCATTTTCCCAGTCAACTCTTCATTTGACCTTGAACTTCCACCCAAGATGAGTGATGTCTACAACAATTAAGAGATGCTACTTAGATACATCAGCACCAACTGCAACAGATAAAAAGCTCAGAAGAATATCTACCATCCAAGATAAATATTAAATTTGACTGGTTTTATATCCAATCTGAAAATTCCACTGTCAAATTGTAGATATGTCAGACAAGAAATTAACATTTGGTTTTGTTGTGTTTTGGCAGTGAGTTTCTATCGTGGCCACCCAATCATCTTTTGATTATGTGTGTGGGGACATAACTGTCAAGTGCCATTTTCAGGCAGATTAGCTATTTTCTCCCATGGACAAGAATTTCAAAAGATAATTTGACTAACTATAAATGACTCTTTTGGAACAATTAAAGAAATTTGAATAGAAATAGATGATTAGATTCCATTAATTTTGCTAGATATGATGGTGGTGTGGTTAGCTAGGGACACAACCTTAGATTTTAGAGGTCCATACTGAAATTTTTAGGGATGATATAATATCTGTAATTTACCTTATAATGATTAAGAAAAAATGGCAATATAAAGGCAAAAATATTCATTGATAACAGTTAGAATATTGTAAATGGAAGAAAAATTTCTCCCACCACTGTGTGGTGAAATATACTGATAAATATTCTTAAAGATGACCTCAATAAGGAAGAAATGATTAATGTCCAGCTTGTTTACTGTCAGAGAAAGTGTGTGATTCTTAATTTTCCAATTCATTTATTGAAGAAATGACTTGTATGTTAAAGACTTCTATAATCTTTTGAGGCCTGAATGTCTCTAAGGGCTGGTGTATTCAGAGGATGTGTTTAACTAAGTGCAGGCTTTGGAACTAGAGGACAGACAGGACTACAATACTATTGCTTAAGTGGTGTGACAGAAACTCGTGAAGACTCAGGCTTCTCTTCTGTGAAGCGGGATTAATGCAACCTGAAAAGCTGAGGGAGCAGAGAGCACATGAAATGCCACAGATGCAGACTTGGCCTGTACATGTAAGATAATCAACAAACAGAGTGGCCTCTAATGGAAGTTGATTTGATTATTCTTCAGTGTAAAACAAACAGACCTCAAAAATGACCTGACTACCAAGTTTGTCCCTTCTATGACTTAAGGACATATGTAATGAATATTGACACGTTAGATTAATAGTTACTGAAATCCACAGTTTTTCTGGGAACTGTATCACAGAAAGCCCTGTGATACTTACCTTGTAAAAAGTATTTTAAAGGAAAATCAATAAAACATATCTATACTTTTAATTAGTTCAAACTGTATTTGTATACAAAGAAAATAAACTTGATGGAAGTTGGACTTAGGTACCTCCCATTTCCTTAAGCCTAAATATAATGAATCCATTTATCAAATAGAAAGTTTGGGTTGAGCATCTCCAGATGCTATTAATTTTAATTTCCAGCATAACCTAATGAAGTAGGTATTATTATCTAACTATGCCTCATTTAACAGAACTAATGAATATCAGAAAGTTGTGATCTCATGCCTGAAGGTCATAGCTGGAAAGGTAACCAAGTCAGTGCAATGACAAGAAGAACTTTGACCTTGCCATTATACTAAATCTTCTCTGATCTGTTACCTACAAGTCACAGAGATCCAGGTCTCCCTGTCCCGCGTAACAATATGAGAGTAATGATAGGACCAAGCCCATTGGGTTAATGAGCTCATACATTATTCCACACAAAGAATTCTGAAGAGCTTTCTGGCATTTGGTCAATATTCTGTGACATCAGGTAAGTTTATTTAGCAAGTAAATCCTGGCCATCTGCCTTGCTAGCAAGTAAATTAAACTAGTGGTGTACCTAGTATCATTAACAAGAGACAACTGGAAAAATTATTTCCCTCCACTTCTGATACTGTTTCAGGAGGTTAAGCCTTGTCCATTCCTGGGATTCTGGTCTCAAAAGGCACGTTTCATCCCCAGCATGCCCTCTTGTTGGTTTTGTCATAGGCATGGCTCTGTCAACCATGATTGAATGAAATGTTGTATCTTTCTAATTGTACTTTTTTTTTCTTTTTTGGTACCAGGGATCAAACTCACGTCCCCGTGCTTGCCAGGCAGGCACTTTCTAGTTGCAGCTTTTAAATGTCACCTGTTCACTGACTATTAGGTTGTCACATCCATAAAGCTGGGCAGGACAGGCATTGCAAACTGTTGCAATGGTGATTTGTGATTCAGACAATAAGCTTCATCACATGTGAAGAGAAAATTTCTGAATAAGAGAGTATCCTGATAGCCAAAAACACTCTCAAGGATAAGCAAGCATTGAATTATATGTTGTGTGTACATGGGCATCATCCCCTTCCACATATATTCCAGCTGTACCTTGATGGAGGCACTTCAGTTGGTTTAGTATTTGTGTGTTTTTAAAAATGTTTTTGGCATTTGTGCATAACAAAAGGACTTCAGTCTGCACTGGAATATATGTGAGGGCAGTTATACACTGCATTATCATACAAAACAAAGGATATTATTCAAATAAATGAAAAGACTGATTCCCAAAGTTAAAAGGGGAATTTCTTCCAACCACAGGCACAAACTGAACAAATAGTTCATTCATTTAGTCCATGCTCATTAATCCATTCAAAAAATATTTCTGAGTCTCTTGTGTTACCCCAGGCTATGAGCAAGGTGATGGGCAAGATTAGGTTTCCTACATGGGAATCTTCCACCCCAGTGAGTGATAACATCTATCAGTGATCATATTTGCCCTTGGCCACCACCTCACTGTCCAGGACCTACCTTTAGCCTTGGGTGGATGAAACTGGGGCATAACATGGATTATGCTGGGCTGGTAGTTGTATTTCTTAGAGCTGGTGAGATGTTTTAGATCACCCTGAGAGTAAGAATGAGACCAGTACCCCACTTACATACCCACTCCCAACGCTTTGCAGTGATCTTAGCCAGGTCCTTTTTGCTGGAAATGTTCTGAGGAGTTGTAAGACAGGGATCTTCCTTATTTCTCATTTATATTCCTTTGTGTTTTTTTCTTTTCTCCTCTCATTCTAGAGAAATGAATTATACACCCCAGAAGAATCATAAAGAATATACAATTAAAGAAAGAAAATTAAATCTAAGATATTCCCAACTCATTATGTTTATGTTTATTCCCCCTCCTTGCTGGTTATTAATGCCTATTGATATCAGCTTGAAGAAGAGGATAGAAATATTAGTTTCTGTTGATAATGGAAATAAGCTCCCTTTATTCACTTTGCAATTCAGTCAGGTAATAAGCATGCACTGTATACCTGTTATGTGATTTACAATCAGTCCTATGAAGAGCACTTATCAAAGACAACCATGTTGTCCTGTCCCATTAATCAAGTGCCCATCTAGTAACCTCAGGCTCAGCATAAGCTAGCACTTAATCAGAACAAATCCCCCTCCACCAGTGCTCACATGGGCTATTTTTTCTAACCCAACTCGATTCCATTTGCCTGTGCCACCCGCCACTTTTTGATGAACCCCTAATCTAAACCTGAGTATTTCATCACAGCTATATTGACATGGTTGTTTTGCTGTAGGAGATGATGTATGACAATTGCCAAGGCAATCTGTCAAAATGTGAAATAATTGCTGTCTGTTACTAAGGCTTATGCAAACAAATCTTTATGTTTTTTTTCTCATCCCCATCCCTTCATCATGGGGAGAGCATATCCTTTTTTTTACTCTCTAAACTATTTTTGAATTATCATCTTTTATTTAGTTGCATTTCCTTATACATCTATTTCAATTGAATTAGTCTCTATGGGCAATATGCCTTACTTCCAGAAAGTTACTATCAAGTAGGTCAATGATATTAATTATAATTTATGTGTGCTCCTGGGCACTGAAAGAAAAATCTGAAGGTGGGCTGAGGCTTTCCTCTGCTATTAAAGAGTAAGTATTCCATGAAAAAATGTTCATCATCATTAGCCATTAGAGAAATGCAAATTAAAACCACACTGAGATTCCATCTCACCCCAGAAAGAATAGCCAGGTTAAAAAAAATTACCAATAACAAGTGCTGGAGAGGCTGTGGGGAAAAAGGAACTCTTCTGCACTGTTGGTGCAAGTGTACACTGCTGCAAAAACTGTGGAAGTCAGTCTGGAGATTCCTCAAAAACCTGGGATTGGAAGTCCCATTTGACCCAGCTATTCCACTTCTAGGCATATTCCCAGAAGAACTGAAAACATCATACCACAGTGATATATGTGCACCCATGTTTATAGCAGCACAATTTGTAATAGCCACATGTTGGAAACAAGCTATGTGTCCATCAACTGAGGAATGGATAAAAAAGTTGTGGCATTTTTATACAATGGAGTACTACTCAGCTATAAAAATGATCACATTGAGATATTTATAAATAAATGGACACAACATGAGACCATACTCATAAGTGAAATAAACCAAACACACATGTGTAAATATCGTATAGTCTCCCTAGTATGAGAGTTGGTAAGTGTATATAAGATTTTATGGTAATCATGATTTCCCATTTCACTGCTTTGAAGCCTTTCAATGTTTTCATTCATCAGTTTAATCTGTTTTGTTTGACTTTAGTATGTGTGATGGTATTAACAGCTGTTTTGCAGAAAACAAAATATTATGGCAGCCATTGCTGATTTAATATAATCTTGATTAGAAGTCTTTCCATGCTTCTACTCTACTATTACCATCAGTTTTATCATGTTATGTCTTATTGGGATTTTAATATATGTGATAGTATAAACAAATATTTTTATTGAAAATGAGATATTACAGTAGCAATTGATCATTCTCTGTTATTCAGCTCAGAATGTCCTGTAATTCTTTCATTCTTTTGAATGGTTTTATACTATTTCATTATGTTGGATATTATTGTATTTGAAACTATGCTCAACTATAGCAGAGAAAGAGATATTTTGATAGCTACTGTTAATGTCTGGTTGTCTTATTGTAAAGTGCTGTGTTGCTTATGTTGTTCTGTTCTGATCTGCTTTGTTCTGCCCTCTTTTGTTTTATTCTCTTTAAAATAAAAAATATAAAAATAAATAAACCATTTTCATCATTTTGATCTATCCAAAGAGTCATTGAAGATACCCAGAAACTTCTAAGTGGTCAAGGATACAGAATACCTGGAGAAGAAGGGAGGGAAATTATTCTTTCTTTACGTCCCTTCTTTTCTCCAAGCCTTTAGTGAAGGATGTTGCCTGATTTAACTGAGGAGCCAAATTGTGAGGCAAAATAGGAAATGGTTTCTCACTGTTCTGTTCCAGCTGTTCCTCCTTAAGCCTTCTGTCCTTTCTAGAAAACTCCTCATTGTCAGCCACTTCCATTAAAAAAAAAACAAACCCTCATCTCAGTAATAGACTTGATCCTGCCCATTTTTTGAAGGTCTGTCTCAGACTTAAGTGAAAACTTTTAAGGTACATAACCCCAAATTCAACCAGGTTTGGGGGAAGAACCAAGGTTACCTATGTATTCCCTCTGAGCTGGGGTTAAGAGAATGTGGTGGGGAGAGAGGGCTGAAGAGCAGATGTCTCCTTGCGACGGCCAGGAATTAGGTGCTCACTGTATTGGACTTCTGCCATTAGAGCATGTTTCCTAGACTCCACAAGAAGGCTTAATTCCTAGCTGCTCTCCCAGGTTCTGATAGTCCCTTATATTTCTAAACATGTGTGAAATAGCAACTCCCTGGGGCTTCTGAGAAAGAGATAGGGACTCTCTGAGGTGGCTTGTTTCCATGAATAAGGCACCTGGCACTATACCTACCATGTAGCACCCTCTCTGGACAACACCCCCAAGTACATGTCACCTTTCTGAACTAACAAAAAGCCCAGAGTATGCTTAGGTACTCACCCATAGCTACCCTAATGTTGCCCTATTGTACAGGGCAATATACAATGCCTCCCCTTTTTCTGATTGCCCTGCCAATAGAGTAATGAGAAAAATTGTAGTGCTTTGCCACAGTCCAGATAGGAATCTTTTTCGAGAAGACATAGTAAGAACAATGATAGATCCATGATAAGCAAAACAACATTGTATAATTCATATCCTTATAGTCATTCATTTATGGTAATTATATATTGAAACATAGTTTTTAAATATCAAATTAAATTGAAATATATTAATAATCTATGCACCTTTTTACTTTTTAAATTTTATTTTACATTTTAAATTGCACATGTGACTCCCATTCCATTCTGTTGGATAAAAGATGCTATTGTACTGAATCAATTTTTTAAAAAGAAGGTACTGTTTTTTAAGGTTCACTATGTGGCCAATAACAGATAAAGCCATTTATATACATAATTTCATCTATTCCATACAACAGCCTCTTGACAGAATTTGTTACTCTGTGTTATAAAGGAGAAAACAGAAGATAAGAGAAGTTAAATAATTTACCCAAGGTTTCACAGGGAGTCTCAATTCAGATTATTCTTTCACTCAAAACTCTATATTATGATTCTTCCTTTCAAAGAAAATAAAGGATTTCTCAGTCTCTAATAAACATGTAATATAATATGGAAGTGAATTTTTAGTGCTTTCTTTGTATAACTTTATACTTCAACACCATTTCAAATTTAGAAAAAAAATTATGCAATTAGTATAAGGAATTACCATACACTTTACTCAAATTCACCAACTATGTATGGAATAGGCATAGACAGTTAAACAGATTTTTTTAATCCCTAAATCATTCTGGAGTAAATCAGAGACATCAGATCCATTTACCCCTTTAAATATTTTTATGTGTCTGTTTCCTAAGGTAATCTCTTATTTAACCACAATCCAGTGATCAACATCAAGGAATTGAACGTGATGTAATAGCACTATTAAATGATGGTCCATATTTAGGTTTCATTATTTGTCCCAATTACAAGATTTTAAGATATTTTCCCCCTTGGTTCTGCATTCAAGCATCATACAGTACATTTAGTTGTCACATTTTCTTAATCTTTCTCCCCTAGCAGCCCCTCAGCATAATGTGCCACTTGACTTTAACATCATTAAACTGTTAAACTTGGTACTAACATGTTCCTCAATGCAGTTTGTTTGAAACCCCTCACGATGGGATTCGGGTTTTGCATCTCAGTAGCAATACCGCAGAAGCGCTCTTGGTCTCACCCAGAGTGTATTTGCTATTTTTACATCTAGCTTACAGGGCTTTAGCAAAAGAAAAAAATGCACAGATCATAACAGTGAGAAGTAAGTCATTTAAAAACATTTGTGAACATAAAATTGACCCAAATAATTACTGTGCAGAACAAGCATAAACCTCACAAATTGAAATACATACAGGATATGTATAATAATCATCATAATAACTACTATTATTTAATTTGCATATTTTTTGTTCCTGTAGAAAAAAAACCCTTGAACTCATTCTAACAATTTGAAAGATTAAAAATACAGTTGGTGACAGGAAGAGAGTAGATACATAGGACATGTAATTGCTAAAGAGTGCTTAATTTCAGGCACTGTTTCCTTGGAGTGCAATATTGTTCTCCTTTCTCTTCCTTTTCACCTCAATGCACGTGATGAGTTAGAGTCATCAAATGGCTACTGCCAGGTCCCCCAGGATGCTGCATGATGATGATGTTTGTTCAGAGTTAGCAGTAAACTCTCACAATCTCATTTCATTCAAATGATGCTATTATTGCAAAATGTAACACCAGCAACGTAAACTGTCTCTGGCAGTCTCATATTTCCCTTATTTAAGAAACAGTTGTCATAAGGATCTCTGTGAGCTGAGGAACTGACAAATTATGGGCAAATTATATTTTTAATCAGTCACTTGCCTAAAGTCATGAGAGATAATATGTCATTTATAGCTACCCAGACATAATGCCACTCTGTTTTCATTACAAGACATCTAGTAATTTTTTAATGTTTTTTTTCTTATGCTCTAGGGAAAAAAACTGTCTAAAAAATATGCTTTAAAGATCAATGCCCCATTAGGCAGTGGGAAAAAAGGAGAAACAAATCATGAAAAGCATAAGAAAGATAGCATGGTGTGGCTACATTACTACCAGTCAAAATAAATTTCAAGGAAAGAATTATTAATAGTGATGAGGCAGGTTTCATAGTGATAGAAGAGACAACTCATCAGGATACACAACAATACAAAATGCACATGATCTTTAAAATCAATGCAAAATATAAGCAAATTCAAAATTCACAAAGAGAAAAATGACAGCATTAAACCAATAAATAGCCATAGATGGAGATTTCTAAAAACTGCTATCAACAACTGACAGAAAAAATATGCCTAAAAGACCACTAAAGTCATAAAAATTTGACTAGCAATAAATTTATTGAACACTGGTAACATGACATTCACTTTTCAAGAACACATAGAATATTCACCAAAAAAGACTATATACTATAGTCTTTCTATAAAATCTCTCAAGTTTTGAAATACAAAATCTTTTTTTCTATTTTTTTATTTTATTTTAAAGAGGATAAAATTAAACACAACAAAACAGGACAGAAGAAAGCAATGTAAGAGACATAAATTTCAAAGCAAGACAATCAGAGATCTTCATTATCTATCATATTGTCTCTTGTTTTCTTCCAAATAATTGTCCATATCTTCACATAGAGAGAATTCACATGAAACAACATAGTATGGAACTGATCTGAACAGGATGAGGAAGGCCTTTTAGGTCTTCAAGACCAGACAATAGGGAAGACAACAATGGCTGTCATAGTGTCTCTCATTCTCTTCAAAATAACTGTCCATACCTTCATGTATGTTGAACTTAAACAAAACAAAACAGGCTAAAATCACTCTGAACAAAGAATGATACTATTGCTGGATTTCATATCATGACACTACAGAATCAGCACTGGGTACTATAGTGTCTCTTTTTCTTCAAAGTAGTTGTTCATTTCATCATACATTATATAATTGGTTCTTGTAAACTGTTTATAAGTTCTATGCATGCATGAGTCTCTACATGTATATCTATCCTTTCTGCATTAGAGGGAAAAACAAAACAAAGCAAGACAAAACAAAACAAATTCCTAGAAAAACATGAAATTAAAAAGTCATATAAAATAGCAATACAAGGTGATCTACAATGGTTACTATGATGTCTCAGCAGTATGTAACAATATTAATAAAAACAAAACATTGGAGACATTATAAGACTTCAAAAGCAGGTAATAATCAAACTAGAGTGGGTGTTCTAGTGAATCTTGTCATCTTCAGTGTAGTTGCCTATACTCTTAGACTTGATACTATAAACCATAACAGATTTGAATAAAAGCAGTCAATACAAAACAGCAATCTAACAAACCAGATTCAAATAAGATTAGTCATAATAAGACAGTATATGTTATACAAGGCTTCAGATTAAGTTAATAGGAAATTAAGGATGATTACCATAATACATCCTGCTATTTTTCAGATAGCTGTCCGTGCCCTCAAATCTAATGTAAGTAGACAAACTGCAACAGAATATAATCCATCTAAACAGAGCGGTGAAAATAATGTAGATTTTAAATCCTGTTACACTATTAACAATATCCTCTGCCTTCCTTTTTTAGACTATTCCTCCCCTTTCACTCCCACAGGGTACACTGTACATTTTGGGTCCCACTAACTCCCTCAGTTTTTAGATTGGGAGGAGCAACCTGCTATTTACCCTAACTGCTTCTGAACCTTCTGACTACTGGCCTTGATCTCGAGTTGTATTCCTTTACCTATAAAAGCCTCAAGGTTTTCCTTTGTTGTAGCTGAGTAGTTCTCTACTGCACAAAAGTATGTCTTTTCAACCTATCTTCAGGTGCTGGTCAAATTGTCCCTATTTCTCTCTGGTTCCCTGTCACATAGTGCATTGTTTTCTCATATTTGACTTTCTGTGCATAAACTCTCAGGTTATGTTTCCAATACAGAGCATCTCGATGGACCCTATCTCCTGATCTACTCTGCCTGTGTTTCCTTTTGTTAGTATATAAAGGCCATCTATGTTAGAGATTATAGCCAACCTTCTCTGCCTCATTTCTGCTATTCTATATTTCTGCCACTGGTTATCTATTTTCCTCTTTCATTCCACTGTCTGCCCTGTTCATTGAGGCCTCTCTGCCACTGTTCCTGAAATCCTTGTATTCTTTTTCTCTCTCTCTAACATGTCCTTCAGTATCTTTTTGTAGGGTTGGATTGGTGGTCACGAATTCCCCCAGTTCCTCTTTGTCATGGAAACTTCTTGTTTCACCATTAATTTCTAGAGACAGTTTTGCAGGATACATCAATCTGGGCTGGAGACTATTTTCTTTCAGGGCTTAGATTACTTCACTCCAAGCTCTTCTTGATTTGATGGTCTGCATGAGAACGCTACCTTGATTTTGATGGATTTTCCTTTATAGGTGATCTGTTTCTTTTCTCTGACAGCTTTTAATATTCTGTTCTTATATTTAATTTCTGGAATCTTGATTATTATGTGTCTGGGTGTAACTCTGTTTTGGTTGTAGATGGCTGGAGTTCTGTATGCTTCATACATCTGTGTATCATTTCTTTTTGTTATGCTTGGGAAGTTTTCCTTAATTATTTCTGTGAATAGCCTTGTAATTCCTTTGTTTTGACTCCTGCTTCTTCATTCATGTGTTTTATTCTTAGGTTATAGATCTTCCTGTCATCTTCTAGCCTTTGTATTGTCACTGCGTGTTTCCTTGGTTTTTTTGGGGGGGTTTCGGTACCAGGAATCAAACTCACGACCTCGCACTTGCCAGGCAGGCGCTTATGCTGCTGAACTAAATCCCCAGCCCTATTCCTTGTTATTTTTAAGAGATCTTTCCTTTCGTGATCACACATTGCAAACATGTCTTCAAGTTTTGATAGTCTGTCCTTAGTTTCTTTCAAGCAGTTTTGCCAGTTTTCAATGGAGTTTTTAGTTTCCTTGTAATCTCTTTGAATCTGCTTCATGTATTCTAGGTTTTCTTAATATTTTTCATCGAATATTTCTTTCCTTCTTTTGTGTTCCTCCATTCTTCCATCTATGTCTTCTTGAGAGATGCTTAGCATTTCTTTTATTAACCTACTTATATCTTGCTTAACTTGAATTGATATTTCAGTTTTGAGCTTGTCTATGAGGTCCCAAATATATCTCTTTATGTCCACTGATGCTGTGTTTGATGTTGCATGTTTGCTGCCCTCAATCTCTTTTGTATTTACCTCTCCTGTATCAATATTCTCAGGGTTGGGGGCTGGGGGCTTTTTCTTATTTCTTTCTCTTGTCATGTTTTTGGTTTCTTCCATACGAGTGTACAGTGGAGTTCCCAGCCCCTTTCCCTGTTGGTTATAGCTCCTCTGAAGCATGCTGGCTAGGGGTTTCTTCCCTCTCTAGTCTTCTGTCAGTCACTGAGGTGCAGGCAGGGCAGTGTGTGCTGGTTGGTTCCTCCCCTCCGCACCAGCCAACCTTCTCAGGCCTTCACTGTGTCAGTGTGTGCTGTGCCTAGGGAATCAGTTTGAGACGACTTATTGGGTCTGGGTCAGGGGTGTGACCCAGGCCACCAATCTGCTCTGGGAGGGGAGCAACCAACTGAAGTCACTACCATTCCCAGTTCGGGCCTGTCCTGCCCGACTCTAACTTGTCATCCAGTTGGTCACCCCTTTCCAGTGGGAGGATCTTATTCCTTATATATTCCTTATATAACCTTACTCACCGTGGGTTAATGCCAGTCCCTCTCTGGCCCCTTTCTCCGTTTGGCTCCCTCACCTCTGACTTCAGCGTGGCTGTGGTGCAATTTCACAGCTCAGTTCCAGTTGCAGTGGTGTGGGTTCGGGTGCTCAGGCCAGACTTGGTCACATGAATTCAGGTGGCTCAGTGAGAGTGCCATAACCACTGATCTTAGCTTCTCTAAAGGTAGCCCCGGGACTTCGTATTTGACTAGCTTTTTTCCTTTAGTTTCTTCCTGGGTTGAGAGAATCCATCTCCCTCTGTCCGGATCTCTCCAGGATGTTTTATTCTGGCGTCTGAGCTGTCTCTCTCAAAGAGGCTCCATATCCTCCTGCTTAATGGCCCACCATCTTTAGCTCCTCCTTCAAAATATGAAATCTTTAAAAGCATATTTCTTTAAAAATAATATTTTTGAGTCACAACATTAAATAGAAATCAACAACAAGATATCTGGAAAGTCTCCAAATGCTTGGAAACTAAACAACACATCTACCCAATGCACACATCAAAGAAGAAATCATAAACAATAAGAAAATATCTTGCATTGGTGAATAATCTTTAAAGTCACACATATCATCCCATATTGCAAAGCAAACAAAAAATACATGTGAAAAATTAAAAGATTCTGCACTGATTTAAGAGAAATTAATTTTTAATTTCAGGCCATTGATTTGAAATTTTCCTTCTTTTTGAATATGCTTCTATATTATAAATGTATGACTTAATTCAAAAATACTAAGAAGGAAAGAAACAAAAAAGGTAAGTACAATAATATTGAAGAAATAAAAAGTAAATAAATAATAGAGAAAACTAACAAAGACAATAAATAGCTCTTTGAATAAAATAGTACATTGATAAACTCTTAGCAAGACTGATTTTGTCACTAGGATGTTGATCACAGAATTCAAACGAGTACAAGTGATTGAGAACATAGTACTTATTATAGGAACTTGACCTCACGCAGTGGGGGAGCTAGTTAAACAATCTGTGTAAGCATTTGCTCCAGTGCCCAAAATCTGCAAGGTCATCAATCTGAGACAAAATCTGCACATGAAATAGAAGACTCCAGAGTTGAATTTGAACATTTCAAAGAAGATCAACTAGAATGCAGATCCACTGATTGGAGCCTGTATAGGTTTTCACTGCCTCTACGCACTCAGCTTCAACACCACAAGTGGTCTGCTGATTCACATATCTTGTGCCTTGGAGCTGCAAAGTACCTAACCAGGAATAGGAAGAACTGAAGGAGGAATTGCTATAGAAGCTTAAGGAGCTGCTGCCCTCGCTTACAAGAGAAGCCAGCAAAGAAACGTAAAGGGCAAGAGCTCAGCAGGGCCAGTCTTCTGCTGGCTGCCTCTTCATTCTTTTGCTTCGCAAATCTCACATAAATTGCTCTTGAGCCAACCTTGACCCAGACAAGAAAGGACATTCTGGAAAATATAATCTGGTTTCAGAGGTAGACACAGTATCTAGCCATAATGAATGAGGAAACAAAGATATAAAATATAAAGTATGAATATGAGGGATGCCACTATAGATTTTTATTTTTAATAATTGGTTATTGCTTACCATGAGCACTTCTTAGTTGTGTGCGCTTCCAGAAGAAAGTTTTACATTGAAAAACAAAAAGATATTAAAGTGTCTCTCCTATTCATTTTCTTTCTGAGTTAAATGAATCAGTGTATTAAAGCAAAATAGATTAAAGTAACAATAGATTATGCAATAGATTAAAGTAACAAGAGTCACTTTGCTAGAGAATTCTTCAAGTAGCCAAGAACATGTTTCATGGAGGATCATTATCTCATTGACAAGTTCAAAGACACAAACAGTGAAAGCTAAACCATTACTACACATTAAAGATCGATGAGAGATGGAAATAACATTTCTGAAATGACAGCAGATTTGCCCACAGTGCTTTCAATCAGAATTGCATACAACCTTGAGACCCATTTTGCCTAAAATGAGCGCGCTTTGTACATTCTCTTTCTCCTTTGTTCCCTTACAATACAGTTTCTTTGCTTGGTGTGGTCAGTAACACATATGTAACATTCTTCCTTGTTTAGTTCTTTTGATAGGTAGGGATCATGAGAAAGTGACCCACGAAAATAGGGTTCCTACTTTCTCTGACTACACAGAGAACAGAGCCAGCAGACAGCAGAACTCCCCCTGTAGCATTCATTATCTGTCATGCGCACAGCATGTGCTTAAGGCTGTAATGAGATGGACAAATGTTTGATCAAGGTCCTCATTCAAACCTCACATCTGCCTCTATCTCTCCCTCCAATAAGAGTCAATTAATTCACACAAGGAACTAGAGGTGCTTTTAAGAGTCTTTGATTTTTTTCAAAAAGATACCTGAAGGAATCAATGATACTATGGATTTGTAGTGGTGTGATCTCGAACACTGGCAAGGCTGGGCTGGAAGAGATTTGGATGTAGGCAGAGATTTCAGACTCTATTGAATCCCTGCTTTCTCCTTCTAGAATTTCCTCCCTCTGCTTCTTTCACTGTTCAGTGAGAGTCTATGGAGGGCCAACTATCTCATAGGCAGTTAGATTAATGCCAGCCCTGCCTGGGTGCTTGTTATCATTGGCTCCCAGGCTTACAGTTTCCTTTTCCCATCATTTCCAACAGAGCCATTGTTCTAGGCCTCACACAGAACTGAGATGCTAGTTGCCTGATGGTGTTCACTGTTAAATTTCATGTCTGCAGGCAGAATTTATGACATGGTCATTTTCAAATAGAAAATACTAAAAACATCTCCCAAGGAACATAATGCTGTGTAGTCACAGAGTCATAAAGCCACCACTCAAAAGCTAGGATTGATTATGGCTCAGAAGAGTCTGGGAAAGTCCTAGAAAGGGGAGTGGGTTACATGAGATATGCAGTTGTGCAGACAGTGCGCTGAAGAAGCCACCAGAATGATATAATGAGCCTTCTCTTCTAGAATTAATTACAATTTTAAAGCCTAGCAGCTTGATTTTATGTTACAGCGTTCTTCAATTAAATCTGCATTTTGTCAGTCTTACTTCATGTCATCCCACTAATTGGTTTCAGCTTCCACTTTTGCCAATTGCCACCACTCTACTATTTAAAGAAAAAAACTGTTTCACTAAAAGAAAATTAAAAACGTCAATGTATCCTATCTCAAATTGCTTCTTTGTTTTCTGGGGAGATGGGTACTAGAAAGACAAGAAAATAATTGATCAGCCAAATCCAAAGACTTTCACACTGGAATTAAAGTTGTACAGCTTGCTGAAGACCTCTGTCAAACCAGGATGCATCTGAGTATCCCTAGTTAATTCTTGTTCAGCTACTGCGTACTGAGCATTTATCATGAGCCAGCCTGTGTTTTAGATGCTTCAAAGTCTAAACAGATCATTTGAGTGTCTATGAAAGCAGCCCTCAATTTCCTAAAGATAAGAAGAACCATTCTTTGCACAAAAAACTCAGTGCTTCTGGTGACCTTTTTCCCAGGTGGCTAAAATTGTGACAAAGTCATATGAACCATCATTTCCTGACTTTATTTCAATAAATGCTGGTAGCTACTATGTTACCTTCTCCCCTGTTTTGAAAATGTTGGTAACTTAGGGAAATGCCTAAGAAGAAAAACAAAGGAAAACTGCTTTACTAAGAGAATTAATAAAAAAAAAAAAAGCTATAGGTTTGGAAAAGGAATTCTTACATTTATTTAGGAGGTTTCAGAGACCAGTCTTCAGAGAAATCCCCCAATTTTACGCAATCTACCAGCACTGGCAGGGTCATTGTGTGTGTAGATAAGGGCAGTCAAAGCATTGTAAAACAAGAAAGAGATTCCAAATGTCACGTCTAGTATACAGTCCTGACCCCTAGTTCAAGGTGATTCCTCCGGGCCACTAGGCGGAGTTATTCAGAGTGGGCCAGGGCTCAGACTGAAAAGCTCAAGTAAGTACCCCACCCCAATTTTTACCTGTCCAATGTCCATTTGGTCATTGCATGGAAGGAAAGGGCTCTATAGTCTAAAAATAGTTGGAAACCCTAGCCTGTAATCCACTCCAGCATGGTGGAGAGCAATGCTAGATTCTTTATGGGACCCAAGTAACTTGGAAACAGCAAACATTTTATGAACAATGGAATTAGATATTGGTGATGGTCAACACTGTTATGTCTGTTTTCTTCTCCTGTCTGGAGCCTCTTCTTTGCCTTCAGTGACCCACACTGAAGGCATGTGCTTGGTGATTAGAGGATGTTCTTTTCTTTCTGTGGTTTCTCACACTTTCCCTTTAGCCTCACATGCTAAAGGAAGCCAAGCCAGCATCACACAGCCCTGGATACTTTCAGATACTCAAGCTCATGTTCCCTTGTGGGTCTGCATAATGTAAGCCAAGTTCGACTTACTGAAAAATAGATCTTCCAAAGTTGAGTAACACACTGATTTTATTGCTGCCATAAACCAAGATTCAGTGGATGGGCGCCTTAGCCTTTATTCTTGCTTGAGCTTTTTCTTATTTCATGAAACAGCAAAAGAAGGTTTCAGGGACAAGTTAATAAGAACATGCAACTAATGGTACTGAAAAATAGGTACTTTACAGCTGTATCGGTCAGCTGTAACAAGCTACAGAAACAGATATAACACAAGATATAAAAATATATAATAAATTTAAAAATCGGCTTACAATGCCCAGCCACAAAATCAGATGAGGGAGTGTGCAGAAGGTGTCTGCACGATGGAGGCTGAAGCATCCAGCCCATGAGCTGGAGCTTACTGCAGTGTCCCATGCAAGCCCGTATCAAGAGGCGAATGGATCTGCAATGAACACTGAAGAATCTATGATGGAAGGCTGAAGAGTTCACGACAAAGGCTGAAGAGTCCCAGGCAGAAGCCGAACAGTCTGTGCCAGAAGCCAGCAGACAACATTCAAGCTGAAGGGGAAGACTGGAGTTCTTCCAGAGAATCAGTGATCATTCCCTCCTCATTTGCCTTTATTGTATGCAGATTACTCTCCTTGGGTGGGTGTAGCACTCACACCATCTGTGTACCCTCCTTTTGCACAGGTTGAGAATGTTACAAATTAAGGACCCTGGTCCCCTGCTGAATCACTTAGTTAAACTTCTGACCTCAAATTGACACAGTGAACATCCTAGAATGCTAAAGGCTTGTCCTCTACCTCAGGATGTAATGCCACTGAGTTACTTAGTTAAGCTTCTAGACTTCTCAAGTCGACAAAATGTGTAAACCATAACCAAGGCCATTGAGGAGAAATCCTACAAAACCACCACTTTAGGGTGACCTTCAGAGTGGAATGATGCCTGGCACCTGGAAGTGAAGCAGTCCAACCCTCCGGCAGAATCATGGGTCTATGCAAAATTATAAATAATGTTGCCATTTAGCATGAGCCAGGGACTCTGTAAAGAGCATCTCTTATCCTCAAAACAACTTTCAAGTAGTCCTACATTGTACATAAGAAACTGGGGCTCTGGGAAGTTTAGTACTTTGTCCAAGGCCCTGAGCTAGTAAGTGACACGAATGATTTGTAAATCCAGGTCTGCGAGGCTATTCCCTTCCCGGTCCCTACACTGCACAACCAAGTGACAGGAAACTCACTACCTCTCAGGCCACACAGCTGTCTACTGGAATAAGTGTCACCTGTGTACAGAATAAGAAGCACTGCATTTTAAATGAAATCATTAACTACTACTGTCATCCTCAGGGCCTATTTCTGCCCCCTGGAGTCACACAACGTTAAGTAAGTTAACTCAAACCAGTCTTTGAAGCACTTGGACTGTGGAGTCCTACTCCTCTCCTTAAGGCCTAGCATCCTGGATTGGGAGCGCAGGTTTAAGGAAGCGGGTTCTGCAGTAAGTCTGCCAGGGTTCAAGACCTAACTACTGTGTGACCGGGGATGAATATCTCAAATTTTGTTATCCTCACTGTCACCTGTGGAAGTAATAACACGTGCTTCTTTGGATTTATCTGAATTATATTCAGTAATCTGTAAGAAGCCCTGGATGTAAGGTATAGTGCCTTATACACAGCAGGAATTTAATAAATGACATTTATAGTCATTGTTCATGGTTTAACTTTTGACCATTTCTTCAGTGGACCATTTCATACTGTAAAGGAAATATTTCCTGTTAGTAATGTATGATTTGTACTATTTGAACTGTTTGTACATGGCCTGTTGAAATCTAAAGTTGCCCAAAGACGGAACTGGGTAACTGGGTGGGGAAAACTGGGTCACGAGATGGAAACACCCCCCCCCTTGACTAAGGAATTTACAACTTGAGCCTTTCCAGAGCATCTACTGCCCTTATTAGGTAGCGTCCACTACCCCGGTCTCGGACCCTCACCCTATGGATACTCTCCCCAATGAATACAGGATTGCCATTCAAACCAACCAATGCCATCTGCTTCTGTACCCACGCTTGCAAGGTCTCCTCCTCCCTTTGTTC